>CAMKVN010000652.1:0-25860 GCA_946474995.1 Funneliformis geosporum
TTAATTATTATAAATTATTCTTATAATAATAAAATTTTGTATTTTGGAAAATATCTATAAATATGCGAAGTATTTCTCAATCTCGACTAATTATACACACAACAAAAAACTGCATCAATACATTAACTCAATTAACTACGCAATTCTTTTAATTCAAAATTTAAAATGCCAAAAATCATAAAATCTACAAAATCTGTTGTAAAAATCAGAACGATCTTCAGTAATTTAGTCTCAGGAAGTAAAAGGCGTAATGATGAAGCTGAATCTACCACTTCACAACCAAAGAGAACAAGGGAGAGAACATCTGAGACTGATTATACAAACATTTAGAGAAATAGTCCTATTGATTTATGATAGATATAATAGATTGTTCTAAAAATTTCCTACTTTATCAACTTACCACACTGCATTTTACTCCTTCTACCGCATTAATTGACTATCTAAACACTGATGATCTTTGAACTATCGCCTCTAACAACTATTCCTTAACCTTTATCAATCTGATTAAAGGCATTATTCCTTTGAACCTTTTCAATCATATTTAATATATTACAAACTTACAGAAAACCACTTTTAATATCCTTTCAAACACTACCATGTACCTTTATAATCGAACTCATCACGATCTTTGACTCCCTAGATGTGAACTCATGATTGAAAAAGAAAAAGCTCTACATATCTCTGATAAACAAAAAAGAAAATATGATCGCTCTTCAACATTCACTTTTAATCGACATATTAATTCCTCATCTTTTTTCAACCAACTTATTTTTACAAATTGGATTGATTTAGTCAGACTTTCTATAATTCATGGAAGGGATTAGACATCTTCTTAGATCAGTAATAGCTAGTTATTTTCAATTTTTCTTTAATTTCAAACTTTTCTCTTTTAACGAACAGTTATGATAGAACTTATGTTTATACATTTATTTTTGAACTCGACAAGACAACCAGCTGGTTTGGAGGGACCTGGTCTTTTATAGGTTTTTTTTAATGTCTCTAAACAATAATTTTATTTATGTTGAATCATATAGATAGTACTTTAGTCTTTTTACTTTGTATTATTTGATTTATAAATTTATTATTAATAAAATTATATTACTATGTCTAAAAAAAAAAAAAAAAAAAAAAAAAAACTGATTTGATTTAGATGAATTTTAGCTTGTTAGAATCGTGACACTGAGGAGAATCTGAATACAGTATCGGTTTTTATGTAGTCAGCCTACTGAAAAATTTTCTACACTTAAATTTCATTAAATAAGAAATTTGATGTAAATCGCTAAATTGCTCAAAATTGCTCTTAATAATCGCACTTCAAATTTTTACCAAATATTAGCTAGGTTTTGGGGTTTAAAACAAATATAAAACCATGTTTCTAGCATTCGTGGTTGGTGAGTTATAAGTTTTTAAAGGCAAGCAACTCTACTTGCGTTTCTTTTGTTGTCCACTGTATATAAGTATGATTTTCTATTTGCAATATATCATTATTATCTTTTTTTTTTTTTAGAAATTAGTACATTATATTCTTCTAAGATATTATAATTAGGATCTTTATCTGTTTTCTTTCTACATAAACTACAGATTTTAGCATTTTTATTTAATTATAAAATTGAAACCAATCTTTTTGAAATCTTTTCAAGGTTAAGTTTTTTTGATTTTTTATTTACATTTTATGATTGACTATTATACTCATCATGTTTTAGGTATTCACAATTTTTATTATCATTAATGCTTATTTCATTGAGAATAAAATGATTATAATGTATTTAACATAAATACATTCCAACTGAAATAATAGATTCATTAGATTTTGGTATTTTAATATTATCTGTAACTAATCTTATTTTTTCTTTACATTTATTAGTATTAAAGTTAAAAATTCTTGAAGAATTAGAAATATTATCCATTTATTTTATAAAAAATGTTTTATTGTATTTTTTTAAAAAAAAGGCAATTTTTTTTTTGTATAATACCTTTTGCTAAATCATTTTTTCTGCTTATTTAAAAAAAATTGGCTGTAAATAGCATATAGAAAACTTTTGGTTTCAAGCGAATTGGGCGGGTTTCATTTTACCTTATAATCCTAAAAAAAAATAAATATATGATGAAATATTCAGGTTTCACCTGAAGATCTGTCATGATCGGCATATATCCGAATTATTAAAAATTTCAGCTTAAAGCTAACTTTTATGTTATCTTTTTTTTTTACTTGAACAACTATAGCTTTATCCGAAGCTTAAAATCTAGACAATATAATGTGATAGTTCATATATATGATCGGTAAAATGGAAGTATTGCACATAATGAATCATATGATTTACTATCTTATTATTTGATTTTACTTAATATATTTCAGTTTTACAAAATTTGCACTAATTTTCTACTTATACTTTAACTATTATTGTTTTATTATCATATATGTAAGCATTACTTATCTCACCAAACCCTATTTGATAATTATCTTCATTATTAATATAATAACTTATATAGCTTTATAATCCCATCCAACAGAATGTTATTTCCTTTGTGATTTTGCAGAATTTTTCTAATCTTTACGATTTGTGTTTTTGATTTCATCTTCTTAGCAATATAACTAACTATATATTAATATTCCATATATTTCAAAAGATAGAAGATTGTTGGAGAAAAACTATGTTTCAACATAAACAATGTTTAGAAAAACATACATAAACAATCCTATCTCTGTAGGAATATTCAGATGTCACTATCATATAGTGAGTTCTTTGGCTTTGGTAGTTGAAAGTATTATAATCTATAACAATTACCATATAGCACTGAATGTATTACCTGGTCTTATTCAAGCAAAAAATAACCCAACTTGAATAGAACCCGAGGGACACATTCCAACTTTAATTATACATATATATCAATCATTAATATTTTCTTTAAATTCCTATTTTTTCTTTAAAAAATTTATTAATACCCAGGTATTATTCAAAAATTATCGTAGCATTAGGTGGAATATAAATAAATCAGATATGTGTGTTCATATAACCAGATATAACCAGGACTATTGTTATATATAATTTTGTTGAATTTTACCTGAATTTCAATTATTTTTAACAGTAATTGCTTCCTCAATAGATATAACGCCACATTGATCAAATATAAGATCTCCCTAAAAAATAAAAAAGATACAGTAGAAAGTAGTTAAAGTAGTTGCTCCTTCGTATGATATTAAATTTGTAATATGGAGTTGCTGCGCAAAGGTTACTCTCATCTTAATAACAGCTGGTCGCGAATTTTTAAGAAAACCTTGATGAGGCTTAGGAGAAAATATTGACCCGAATCATATTGACGCGTATTCGTTAATATTTTTATACATTTTAGGTATGTTGTTACACCAAATTGTGGGTCATAATGAATAATCTGATGATAAGATCTATAAAACTGAAAATGTAATCCCTTGATAGATTTATAAAAGATACTTTACGTTTCAAAATGACTGAAGAAAAAGCAGAAGAAAATATTAACATTGATCCTTCCACATTGAATCCTCTTTCTCCAGAAGTTATATCAAGGCAAGCTACTATCAATATTGGTATGCTTTTCTTTTTGATCACTTTGTCTGTATATTTTTTCATATTTTTTTTTACTTATATAATAAGCTTTATTTCGACACAGGAACAATTGGTCACGTAGCACACGGTAAATCTACTGTAGTGAAAGCGATTTCTGGTGTTCAGGTTTGATTGACTTAAATTAATACGTTCGAAATTAAGTTCGGTACTTATTTCGAATATTTATTTGAAACTTATTGTAACAGACCGTTCGATTCAAAAATGAGCTTGAACGTAATATCACTATTAAATTGGGTTATGCTAATGCTAAGGTGAATTGATGTTCATTCAAGAATTAATAAGAATCCTATTCAATCGATTAAGAAAGTGACAATGACCATTTTTAGGTGTACAAATGTGAAAAGGAAGATTGTCCCCGTCCGGGATGTTATAAATCATATCGTAGCGATAAGGAAGAGAATCCTCCCTGTGAGAGACCTGGATGTGGTGGTAAGATGAAATTATTAAGGTATTATATTCTTATTATTTTTGGAATCAACCCGTTTTATTATTTTTTTTTCTAATTATTATTTCTCTACTTGATTCCAATAAAATTGAATCAATTCAATTCAGACACGTTTCATTTGTAGATTGCCCCGGTCATGACATTCTTATGGCTACTATGTTAAACGGTGCGGCTGTTATGGATGCCGCGCTTTTACTGATTGCCGGTAATGAATCTTGCCCACAGCCTCAAACTAGCGAGCACTTGGCTGCCATTGAAATTATGAAATTGAAACATATTATAATTCTACAAAACAAAGTCGATCTATGTAAAGACACTGCTTGCGAAGAACATTATAGAAGTATTTTAGACTTTGTTAAAGGTATTTAAATTTATTACTTTAATTAAAATTTTGTTGGATTTTTTTTTTAAATTGTTTTTAGAACCATTTTTCTTATTTCATTAAAGGTACTGTTGCTGATGGTGCCCCTATTGTACCCATATCAGCGCAGTTGAAATATAATATTGATGCCATCAATGAATACATTGTTAAAAAGATTCCTATTCCGGTTCGTGACTTCACATCTGATCCTCGATTGATTGTAATTCGATCGTTCGATGTTAATAAGCCTGGTGCTGAAGTTGACGAGCTTAAAGGTGGTGTAGCTGGTGGATCGATTTTACGTGGTGTTTTGAAGGTAACTTATTTAAAAGACATTTTGTACAATTTGTACATAATTTAATTTTATTAAGGAAATTAATGATATAATATTTATTCAGGTCGGTGACGAAATAGAAGTCCGACCTGGAATCCTTACCAAAGATAATGATGGTCAAATTCATTGTCGTCCAATTTTTTCACGTATAGTTACATTATTTGCTGAACATAATGATTTGAAATTTGCTGTTCCCGGTGGCTTGATTGGTTTGTATTTATATCAATCATAAATTCGCTTTCTTATTATAGATTAAAAATTCTAACATATATTAATGTAATAGGTGTTGGTACCAAGATTGATCCAACGCTCTGTCGTGCGGATCGTCTTGTTGGCCAAGTTCTTGGTGCTGTTGGCAAATTACCCAAAATTTATACTGAACTCGAAATTAATTACTTTTTACTTAGAAGATTATTAGGTGTTAAAACGGATGATAAGAAACAGACTAAGGTACGTTAGTTAAGACAAAGTATTAATGCGTGACACGTCAATATGGTCATCTTCGGGTGGCTAACGAAAATTAAGTATTGAAAAAAAGATTATCTAAGGACAAGAGAGGATTATGTATTGTAATTTTTACAAAGTTGCCAATCCCTTCTTTCGGAAGTACGTCAGAAAAGGAGGATTAATTTTCTACAAAAATTTGTACATTTTTTCTTTAACACCGAATCACGAGTTAATATATCTTGCCCAACGAAAATAAATTTAACTATCATGTTATTTTTATGTAGGTCTCAAAATTGACCAAAAATGAGGTTCTTATGGTAAACATAGGATCAACTTCTACCGGTGGGCGTGTCATGTCAGTTAAAGCAGATTTGGCCAAAATTATATTGACTAGTCCTGCTTGTACTGAAATTGACGAGAAGATTGCTTTATCCCGAAGAATTGACAAACATTGGAGGTACTTATAACAGCTTGTTTCGGAACGGTAATTATATGCTCTTCTCTAATATTGTTAATATCTTTCCCTAGATTAATCGGATGGGGTAAGATTAAACGTGGTGTTGATATTGAACCCGATGTTGATCGAACATAATTAATTCCATGATATATTTTATTATTAAGTCTTTGCACTTAGATTATGTAGTTTATTATAATTTTTGAATGATTTATTTAATAATAATAGAGTGTGGCTTTTATATATATTCGATTTGACCAATTTATTATAACATACATAATTTAACTTAATAAATCTAACTTTCTTAACAAACGATGCAAAGGTTTGGAACCAATAAAGAATTATTATTCCATACTATATATATGTACTATGTAAGAAAATAAATTTTTGTGAAATCCCGAAGGCACTTTCATATGATTAAGAATTAAATTTTAATAATAAATGTTTTCAAAAGTTATTATACACAGACAGCAAATTAAAACAGCCAATAAAGCTTTTCGCGCGTTAGGCATATCAATTAAATGCGAAGATTAAAGAAATTGTCAGTAAGCAGAACGATTTGCATTGTAATCATACAAGAAAAAAATTCTGTGAATTTTTTTTTCGTTTTACTTTTTATAATTATTGATCTTATTAGGTTGAATAACTTTATCATTTTAGATATCTTTGAAATATCTTATGAATTAGTCAAGAACGGAGGTTCTTTCAGCTTAAGAATACCTTACATTAATCGCAGCTCTTTACATATTGCGGGTTGGTTAAAGATATCCATGATGTTATACACGGGATATTAATTATGTCGTATATGGGGGTTTTTTCTACCATCTAACCCATTGTCCTCTAAAGTGTTGCATTGTATCCATAAAACCTGCATACTCGTGTACACAATCGCTTTCTGCCCTTTTATGTAATGCTTCTGGCATCCATTTTTGGATTTTATGAATCCTTGATTCATTAGCTGGATGCGTACTCAAAAATTGAGGTGGTGAACCTTTTTGAGCAACGCTCATTCGTTCCCAAATTTTAGATGCTTCCCTAGGATCATAGCAAGCTTGAGACATCAATAAAAGTCCAATATAATCTGCTTCTATTTCGCATTTCCGCGAAAAAGGCAACCTATGAAAAAAGGCAATATCAAAACACGGTATATTTGTATAAATAAATTTAAAGTTTTAATATTTCAATGATACTCACATAAGACCAAACTCCATAAAGAGTCGAGCAAGAACACCAGGATCCATAAATATACTAAGGAACAATTGAGCTAAAAATATAATTTTTACAAAAGAAAGTTTCTCAGCGCTATGACGCGCAATTTGATGACCAATCTTTAAACAGTATTAAATCCGTTATTCATCTGAAGAAATTATTCAATAAATCCAAGAAAAAAAAAATCCCTAAAACATACTTCGTGTCCTAAAACTGCAGCTAGTCCATCTTCATTTTTAACAATAGGTAAAATTCCTGTAAATACGAAAACTTTGCCACCAGGAAGTACAAAAGCATTTTTTTCTTTGGAATCAATGACATGAAATTCCCATTTCAAATCTATAATTCATTAATGTCATTTTTAATAATTTATGAAAGAAATTATTACCGCAAAAAAAAATTAATTATGATACCTTGCATTCCACTTACTCTTACAATTTGTTGAGCAACTTTTCTTACAAATTTCGTTCGACTATCCCAAGGTGGTAAAATATTTTTGCCATATCGCGTCATAATCTCATGATATGCTTGCTGTGCCATTTTCTCCTCTTGCTTTGGGGTGATATCAATGAACCTTCGTCTTTTAGTAATTGGTACAGTTTCTAAATGACTCACATAATATATTCCTCCAAGTCCTCCCACTGCGCTAGTATAAACCCAAAACATTTGTTTTTGATAAAAAGGCACAGCAGTTTGAAAACGTTCATATTGCGGATATGAAGGAAAATGTGGAGGACGTTCTGAAAGTTGTGTACGATTATTATAAATCTGTATATTTCGCGAAATATACATTTTCGAGATTAATTTTCGAGGCAAACTTTGTCTAAAGATATTATGTCTCATTAAGGTACAAATTGGGTTATACATTGTATATTTGTTGAAATTTCGAGTCGTTAAAGCTAATGTAAATTTTTTAAAGTCGTTTATGACGTGTGTTTAGTAGTAAATTTTGAAATTAATCAAAAATGTATTATATAAAGAAACATTTTAATAATAATATCAATTAATTATCAATTTTAATATTATATATTATAATATAAAAAACAACCAATAATCATCTAACAGAATAAATCATATGTTTTTTACTATGCTGTCAAATCTGCTAATTCTGAGATTTGTAAATATATTATAAAAATTTATTTATTATTAAATAACAGACTTCTTTTATTATAAATATGGTCCGGTGCAAATGCTAAAAATAAAATGTTTTATTAAATAAAATTAAAATTTTTTATTTATATCATATCAATATATATTCAGAAACATAAAAATATAAAAATTAAATTAAAATCATTAATCATCATCAGAATCACCATAGTCGTCAAAATCTTCTTCAATTAATTGCGCATTCTCATCAATTTCACAATATTCTTTGGCATATTTAAGTGTTCTCCTCCAAAGACCAACTATAACTTTTGAGTTAATTTTTTCTTTAAATGCATCTAATAGTGTGTTTCGAATAGACAAAAGGTTTGGATGTGGACCTGAACTTGCAACTTCACCTTTTACAACTGCCCAAACACCTTCAATTGGCTGAAGTTCACAATGATAAGGAGGGATAAAAAATTTGATGATTATACCATTCTGCTATTTTGACGCAAGTAAATGGCACCTTTTTCTTATTCATTTGGACTAACTCCAAAAGTTCTGGCCTTCGTAACTCATCAGAAAATTCAATATTATGAGTAATTAGTCAATCAATTATTTCTTATTTTCTTGTGCTTGAAGTTGAAATATTTTCAACTCGCCGTTTATGATATCTTACCCCATCCATGTGAATTTTTACTGGCCTATACTTTTCATATAGTATTTCACAAAGAGTTTTAAAAAGGTCTTCAAATATTTTCACATTGAAGTTCCTATGATAATCAATTTGATTGAAAGTTATATTTGCGTCATTAATAACATTGGGAATGTCACTCCACTCCTTAGCATTATTTCTTCTTCTTTTCTTATTTCCTAAAGGTTTAATTGTTGGATCCCAAATATGGATAGAATTTGAAACAAGTTCACCATATAACTTGTTAGAAGATTCATTTCGAAATATAATTATTACTCTAAAAATTACTACTAGTGGATCATGCTCAGATACTAAAATAATACCTTGATGTGGAACCTATGTATTACGTGAAATATGATGCAAATGACAATATGATTCATCAAGGAAAACTTCTGGACAATGTGAAACATTATTATTTCCTTCCAAATTAGTAAACTGAAAGCGAAGGTACTGACAATGGAATGCAACATTATTTGGTGATTTATAAAAGATTTCTTCATTCTTCTTGTCCATAATAATAGCCCAAAGAATGCAATACCTGAAGAAATTTCCATTTGGAAAATGTATATTCATGTTCAGATAGATATTGCCGAAGGATAGGAGTTAAAATTTGCTCAGCCGTTTTGTTAGTGTTCAATATTTTTGTGTGTAGAAGTTCTGAAACATTTTCATCGAGTTTATATTTAGGTCTTCTGAAAATTCCATGTAGTATAAATGTGCCATCAGCTTATTCCAATCAGATACCACCTTTCCAACTGAACTTTCTGCTATTCCAAACACTTTAGCAACACGCTTGCGTAAAGGGAGGCTTTGATGATCTGTTCCTATCAATTTAGCCCTAGAGAAATAATTATATACATTAATTATCATTGATTTTTCGTTATTTGTTAATGGTGCATCATCTCATTTTAAAGAAGAAGTACTCATAGTACCTAAAAAAATTTGTGGAAAAGTTGCAATTAGTTATATTCATCAAAATTTATAAAATTTAGACTATTTTTGGTTTGGTAATATAGTATAATTCTTGGCGTAAATCTTTTTCTTTTTTGGCAAGATACATATCTTTTTATACCAGACCATACTTATAAAACAAACAAATATTTAATACTTTTAAGTATTTTTATTATAATTAATTCTGATCAACATAAGGTTTTTGTTTAAAAATAAAATATTTGAATATTTGCTTATCAAATAAAAAAATTAAATATTGAAATTGATCAACTGATTTCAAATATTTGAATCATTTTAGATATCGAAATTGATTTCAAATATCAAAAATTATTTTGAATATTAAAATTAATTTTAAATATCAAAAATCATTTCAAATATCAAAATTGATTTTAAATATCAAAAATCATTTTAGATATTAAAATTGATTTGAATATTGATTATTGATTGGATATCAAAATTTACTTTTCAAATCATTTTGATTATTGAATAATCATTTATTTGCTTTTTTCTTTAATTTTAATTTTTTTTTTATGATTTAGTTTATTTATATTTAAAATTTTAATTTTTTTTTTAAATAATAGGAACTTTTTTTTTAGATAAAGTAAACTTCTTTTGGAATTTTTTCAAAGGATAGATTTCTTCTCTTTACTAATTTTCTTTTTACTTTTTTTTTTTTAAAAATAGATATTTTGTTTGAATAGGTAAGCTTTTTTTGAATTCTTTAAAGGTTTTTTAAGATTTTTTTTTCTTTACTAATTTTTGCTTTTTTTTTTAGGAATAGATTCTTTGTTCATTTTGGATAGGTAAGTCTTCTTGAGTTCTTTGGGTTCTTTAGAGTTTCTTTGGAGTTTTTTTCTTCTATTTAATAATTTTTTGCTTTTTTTTTAAGAACAGATCTTTAGTTCATTCTAGATTCTTGAATTCTTTGTGGAATTTCTTTCTTTTCTTTATTAATTTTTGCTTCTTTTTTTAGGAATTGATTCTTTGTTCATTCTAAATAAATAAGTCTTTTAGTTTTTCAGGTTCTTTGGAGTTTTTTTTAGGATTTCTTTCTTTCATTACTAATTTTTGCTTTTTTTTTAAAGAATAGATCCTTTATTTATTAATTCTTCTTAAGTTCTTTAGATTCTTTGAAGTTTTTTTAGATTTCTTTTTTTTCTTTACTAATTTTTACTTTTTTTTTTAGGAACAGATCCTTTGTTTGTTCTAGATAGGTAAGTTTTTTTGGATTCTTTAGGATTTCGTTGAGATTCCTTTTTTCTATTTGCTAACTTTTGCTTCTTTTTTAGAAATAGATCTTTTGTTCATTCTAGATAGGTAAGTCTTCTTGAATTCTTTGGATTCTTTTAATTTCTTTGAGTTTCTTTTCTTTCTATACTAGTTATTGCTTCTTTTTTTTAGAAATGGGTTTTTCAAATGATTAGTTTTTTTTAGGTTTTTTGGGATTTTTTTGAGTTTTTTTCTTTTCTATACTAATTTTTGCTTCTTTTTTAGAACAGATTCTTCAAATGGTTGAATAGGTAAGTCTTTTTTCTTTTAATAGATTCTTTGGAATTTCTTTAGGATTTTTTTTTCTTTACTAACTTTTGCTTCTTTTTTTTATAGAAATAGATTCTTCACATAATTGGTAAGTCTGAAGTTTCTTTGAAGTTAGATTCTTTACTAATTCTTTTATTTTTTTTTTAGAAACAAAAATGATTTTATATACTGAATGAAAATTTTTTATTTTGTTTTAACATATAAAAAATAATAGTTTTATTTTTGTGTTTTTTTTTAAAGCAATTCTTTGAATAAGTTAAGTCTTCAAAATTTTTTTTTTTAAATTTTTTAAAATTAAATCTTTTTTTCTTTAAATAAATTAAAAATTATCAAAAAAATGTTTAATATTTTTTTTTTTAAGAATTTATAAAACAATTTGTTACTAGTCAAATAAATTATAAAATGATTACCAAAAAAGTTTCTTACTATTACATCATCATATATAAGATTCTACAATTCGATTTGTAATAATTATTCATGAAAATTCCCATGAAATAACTGGTTTATCTCCTGGAGTAAAGATGGGAACTGTAATTAATATGTTGCAACTTTTAATGTTGCAACTTACGTTGCAATTAGTTTTAACCTATATATGTTGCAACTTATAATGTTGCAACATATGTTGCAACTAATTTTAGCTTATGTTGCAACATTTTGTAAATTTGAAATCAATTGCTGTACCATCTTTATCCATAGTCTTGCTATATACAGCATTATTCTTGATTTGAAGAAGTCATTCCGGAATGTATTTCCAACTTTTTTATCTTTTTATTATTTTTTAGTATTAAATGCTATGTATGGGGTGAGCCAGTTAGTCTGATCGAATGATAGGAAGGATTTCTAAAATTTCATCTACAATCATACCTAATTTCATATAGTATTGAAGCTCTTGATAATGGATGACATAAATCCTTTCATAGGCTAAGATGTGAGACTAATTTTTTTGTTGCAGAAAAGCGATCATTATCTAATTTCTTTAATAGCTCTAAATTATAGAGACATATTTTTTCCTAAAGCAACATTCTCTATAGCTAGAGGCAAGTTTCTTAAATAGTTATAGATTTTAAGAGAGAAATATGTCTTAATATTTAAAAAATACCCTCGCTTAGCATCTGTCTTAGTCTTAAGAATCCTTTCAAGATATTCTTTTTGCTTAGCTGAACTTTTGATTAAATATTTCCAGCTAACCTCCCATTGATAATTTCCAATAGATAAGTATTGACTCATATCCTATCCATAAAGATTAGTTACATCAACATATGAGATATATGTAGTTGGCTGGGATGGGTTATAAGCTTTTCCCATCTTAGAATTATTGACCTTAAAATATCATTGATAAGCCATAGATATACCCCCACGTTTTGCTTTTTCAATAAAATCATGCATGATCATATCTGTGAAAAGTTCGATCCTAATTCCAGTTATTTTTAACATAGCATTCCAAGAATATAATAGAAGAGAAACATAATGACTAGGATTGAGCCCATCATATTTTATAGATATTTTTCGTAACTGTGTTTAAATATCTATAAGGCTAAGTACATCAGTCTTAAGATAGAGATCATAATACTCACCTAAATTCTTACATCTAAATTCCTTTCACACTTTCTGAGCATGAAGATAATCTTCTTAGATAATTTTTCCCTAAGTTGTCCATGAAATTCATGAATAGGAGGAAGTTCTGTTTCTAAGAATCTATCATGAAAATCAATATACTTATAGGGGTAAACTCCCTTATAACATACTAGAGAAATTTGTTAAGAGATAAATCTTTGAAATGCTGAGTTGTTATTGGATGGTTATTATCCAAATTCTTTGTAAGATTAGCTAGACTAGTATTTATAAACTGCATGCTATCAATATACTTAAGCTGGCCTACTTTCATAGACTTATAATACTCAAAAGTTTCAGCTATGACATTGATTTGATGTATATTAACAGATCATCTAACAGATTTACAAACTAAATGAGAGTCATAATCCCAGAAGTTGTGAAAGATAACTGGAATTAGGGTCTTCCAATCTTGTATTTAGACCTTATTGGCTTTAGCTTTTTTACTAGCAATTGCCTTAGTCGCTTTATCAATGGTTGTTTCGATACCATTATATTTAGCTAAACCCTTCTAGCTTCTCTTTAAGACTATTTATTTTGTCCTCTAGACGTTCAATTTCATCTATATCTATATCAAACTTACCTTTACAGATCCAACAGTTAACTGTCTCTGTGAAATTTTTCTTATTTTCTTCAGTCTCAATTCACTCATATTTGATGGCTAAGACTTTATTGATATGGATTAGCTCTTGATAAATCCTTTGGATAACTCTTGTGTAGCATTTTCTCCCTGGTATAGAAATGGACCCATATGTCTCCAGTATCAATCCAGTGGACTAGATAGCAGAAACTATTGGCTTTCTGTTCGACAAGTTTTCACATGCTTCCACTATATTTTTAATCATATTTCTTGTTGTCAGCCTCGAAATCAGCTATAATAACACATGGAGTATTGATCATTTGACCATAATTTTTGAATTACTCAAAGTCATTAATTCCCTTTACTGGCATTTCGACTCTTTGATAATTTTCATCCCATCCAAAGCAATGATCTTGATGATGATTTCTAGATTTTTTGGATGGAAAACTAATCGTACTTCGATTACAAAGAAATCTTTTGCCATGATGAACTGTATCTTTGAATATTAATCCATCATGATCCTTTACCTATACTTACCTGTATCCTCATTTTTGCTAATTTATGTAAAGAACATTAAATGAATAATATGTGGTCTATCATAGTTTTTGCTTGAGGGGTGTACTCAATTTCTCTTTCTACTCCCAGACATTGATGGAGATATCTGGATTCATTTCCTCAATCTTATTAAATATACGTGAACAAATAGGGATAGGCATAGGAATACTATCTAGTTTAACAATATCTAAGTAGGATTTAAGCTTCTTAGCTCTAAAAATTCGTTCAAGATAATCTGTATATCCATCCTGATGAGTGAAAAAGATACCTACTGCGCCTTGAAGACACTTTTCAAAAGGCTTTTTTGTCTCTGAATCAATGAGACTTTTATTATCTGAATTGATTGTACACTTTGTATTGACAAGTATTTTGGGAGTATTAATGTGAGATCCTCCTGTTGCTTGTTAGTAAGTATATGTCTCAATAAATACCTTATTAATTCAAATTAAATGCCAACCAGATCTATTATTAAGAAACTTATCAATTTTCTTATCTATTTCTGAATCAGAATAAGTTAAATATTTATCTATACCATTTTCAAAGAGAATTGTACATAACTTTTCTCTATGATATTTTTCAGCAAATGTATATATTATTTCTTTAGTAATTTTATCCTCTTCTATTTTATAGTAATTACAGTATATAACTAAGGCTGATTTTATCTGATTCTTCTATTAAGCTCTGTTTGAAGAACTCTTGTAATTTCTTCTTGAGCTGATGCTATTAGTTGAGACATATATGGAACTACAGCATAATCTGCTCAATTTACTATATCATTAAAAGCATATGCTGGGTTTGCCATTCTAGGAACTATGGCTTCCCATTTGCTTAATGATTGCAGATTTCTATGTGATCTATTTGGATCTCTAGCTCTTTTTTCTTCAAAATGTATATTACCTTCTGGAGCATGACTTTCTGAATTACCAAGTATAGTTAACCCTTTAATCTGTCCTATTATTCTTTTTGTTTGTGTTTCTTTTATTATACCCAGCTTCTTAAGAAGTTCTATATCACTTAATTGCCTCACAAGTTTCGTTCAAGTACTCTTGCTCTCTTGAATATCTTCTCTCTGAGCATCTTATCGCTTAACTATCCTAGGTTCCTTATGAGCGTCTTATTACTCAACCTTGCTAGGATCAGTTTCTGGAACTGGAGTTTGGATTACTAATTGTAGATCTGAAATTGGATTAGCTACTCTTGGCTTTCCTTTTTTTGATTTCTTCCTCGAACATGATCAATTAGAGCTGGAGATGGTGATTGAGGTCTAGGTACACTCCTTTTAGTATTATTCTCTAAAGATAAACTATATTGATTTTTATTACTTTTATAATGCTAGTGAAGTTTTTGTAGCATAGAGAAAGCCTTTCTACCACAGATACATTTATAATTTTTTTATCACTTCTTGTCATAATACTAATGTAAGTCTAATCTTTAATATATATGTAAATTTTTTTTCAATTTAAAATAATTAATCCTATGTCTCTCCTTCAGTCAAGACCTTCAAGAGATAATCTATCTAAATTATTAGCTTTGATAGGTTGTCTTTTTTCAAACTATAATGAGAAAAAAGGATCTGCTATATGAATAGGCTTTAGGATAAGGCTTAGATATTTGATCAATATGCTTCCTTGTCTAAGGACTGTGGGATGTAGTCTATCTCTTTTCTTGATCTGATAGATTATCTGATAAATTATCTAATGAAGGTCTTGATCAAAGAAGGAGGTTAGACTTAGCATGCATATATATCTGGTAAGTTAGACTTATTTTTGCAATTAGATTTAATATATAGGTAGTCGAAAAGTGCAATTTTTTTGTCCTAAAATTGTATAAATAAAATAGCTTTAGAATGGTATTGATAAATTGATAACATGCTAAAACATAATCATTAAGCTTTTGATTTACAAACTAGATAATAGATAATTCTAACCTCGAAGAGGTTAGACTTATTGCATTTTAGACTTGCATGTCAGGCATAGTTCAAATGGTGTCACTTTGTTCCTTGATTTTTGATGACCCCTCCAAAAACAAGTAGAATAGCATAAAAGTTAATATTCATATTGGATTTGCAATTTCAGACTCAACTCAAATCGTGTTATTTCATTCCTTAATTTTCGATAGCTCCTCCAGATGCAAACAGAATAGTAAATTTTTTTTGATATTATTTGGAATTAAAATCTGGCTAGAATGGTTGTATCAAACAGTGTAATTCTTGGTATCAAATAGGTCAATTCCTAGCCAAAATCAATATCATCATCTAGATTTAAGTCAAATCACGCTGGAGGTTTAAATTCGATAATTTGAATTATATAGCTAAAATTGATTCATAGATGGTTAGAAATCTTTCTAGATATCTTTTGGATTTTTGGAGTCAAATCGTGCTAGAGACTTAAATTCGATAATTTGATTTATATAGTTAAAATGGATTCGTAAGTGATAAGGAAACTTACTGAGTACTATTTAAAAAATTTTGTCTTAGAACTCCCATTTTGGCCTTACTAATAGTTCCTATGTCATAAGTTGTGTAAGATCACTTCATCTATATATCACTCTGATAACAGATAATGCTAGTAAGTAATTTAATGTATAGAAAAGTGATTGAATTTAAAACTATATAAAGGGCTGATTTGTAATAGATAAGTATCATATTATATATATGAAAATCTATTTTTGATAATAGAAATATAACAGATCAATGATAAATACTATATAACTTAGAATTAAACAATAGTCTAAAATATTAATAATTGATATTATACTATTTTTATCTATCATGATATCTTAGCATTTTTAAGGTAGAGGTTAGATTTAATTTCTAAGTTTTTAACAGCATGATAAGGCTATCTAGTTTGATAGATCTTAAAAATTAGGATATGCTCAACTTTTTTTTTCAATAAAAATGTAAATACTAAAGATGATGCTGTAATTACCAAAAAATGTTGCAATAGTATTGCAATTTATGTTGCAATTAAATTTATTAATATCGCAACTAAATTGCAACTCAAATGAAATTTACAAACAATTATGGGAACTATCTTTAGTAAATACTAATATTACTAGATTGCTAATGCTAAGTAGCTAGTTTGCCTGGATTTGAAGTCTTAATATTGTTGATATAAAAGTAGTAAATAAGCCTCAAAAAAGTCATAGAATTATGTACTTAGTTATATAATAAAATTGTAAGTTTAGAGGTTTTTAAGTTAAGATTCTTAGTCATTCTATAGCTATATCCTATCATTATATAATAAAAAAAAGCTACTATAAATGTATCTACAAAGTGATTTGCAAAATCGATTTACAAAAGGAATTTGCAGAATTGATCAATAGAATGATTTGCAAGATTGATCTACAAATTGATCTACATGTATTATATGGGGCGTGAGCTAGAAAATGACCTTCTGAGATTAATTTACCATTTTTTTTTTTTTTTTTTTTTTAAAGTGCGGTAGCTTCGCATGATCTTTATTTAAAGCAAGTAAAATATAAATAAAATACAAGACAAGAAAAGAAAATACAAAAACTTATAAATATTCTAAACTAGTTCAAACAAATCAAAGTCAATCCTGCACCATTCTAGACTAATAACCCAATCAAAAGAAAAGGAAACTTAACCATCCAGATGGAAGAGCGTGGTTGCTACCTGCCCAAAAATTTGACCAGTCAGTACCATACCTAAAGGAAGAAGCAAAGAATGAAGGAGTAAGTGTGGAGGGAGGTGGGGAGTGAGAAAAACCACTTGTGGTCCAATTGTTCGTTTTGTATTGTAAAGTGATGTTAGCTATCTTTTCTGCTTTAGCAAAAATTTCACATCTATCGGCCCAAATTTGTGAAACTGAAGTAAAAATGTGATGGTAGATATGTGACAAGAGTGACATGGTAATACAACTGTCATTTGTAATGGTTTGTATTGAATTAGATAAGTTCACCGGTACTATGCCTTTAATGAGGTCTATGAAACAGAAGTCATTTGGATTATGATCAGGATTCCAAAAGGAAGACGTCATTATCTGACGAATTGTACTTTGTGAGTTAGTTGAGCTGTTGTTAAGTAATGATAGATGGTGATAAATATCTTATTTTGTGGAGGCTATAATATCGATGAGCATTTCCAATGAATGTTGGCAAGTCCAAATGTGATTGAAATCTTCATAATCAAGTTAACATCTACAGCATGTCCAGTTTTGTTTGTATAATGATGGGCTCCTTTTTTTTAGGACTTCTAAGAACAGAAGCATTTCAAGCATGAATTTGATTTTCTGTTTTTTGGTGAAGGAGGCTCGGAAGGAAGTAGCAGATTTAGCTTTGTTGTCATGCAGGATTAGAAAAGTCACATTCTAATTGACCTTTAGTAAGCGATATTTTGTGAAGTGCGGTAAAAGTAGGACATCGTTAAAATGTTTTGCTTGTAAAAGGCTTTTGATAAACTGACGTGTTGGAAGGATAACAGGCATATTATTAAAATATGGGATCGTAGTGGAGTTGAAGGTATTATAGTGGAAGGATAAAGTGGGACCATTGGATTTTGCTAGTTGGTTTACAAAATTGTTAAAGGGGTCGTCAGCATGTGCTTTAACTTTGTTCATATGTAAAGTGATATTTTTAGCATGTAGTAGTTCGAAGAAGTATAACCAAAGCAGGTAGTGGTGGTATTTGTAAATGGGGTTGCGTGATGAGGAATTGGAAAGGAAGAAGTGAAGTTCGTGAAAAATGTCAATAACGGAGAGTGAATCAGTGAAGATACGGACGGTTGAATGCGAAGGTATAATGAAAATGGTGGATATAATTGCTAATAATTCAGCTAAGAGAGAGGAAGGGTTATGCAGATAAAAGGAAAAATGAAAAGAAGTCGAAGGCCAATTTGGGTCAGTTTGCAACCAGGCTAAACCCATCTGGAGAGATGAGAGACCAAGATCTTTGAGAGAGCCATCTGTATAAAAGGATAAGGAAGTTGCATTGGAAAAGTTACGAGCTAAGTCAGTAAGTTGAGTCATAGAATCTTATCAAAAATAAAATTACAGCGAGGAATGTCGATGTGCTGTGGAAGCGTAAGGAAATTATTAGTGAGATTAAGTGAATTTAATGCAAGTTCATGTAGCATAAGAGGGGACAAAGAACAAAGACGCCCGATATGGTTTTCAGCTTTTATAGGAATCATTGAATACAAATAGAGCGGGTTTTTAAAGCAACACAATGAATTTCTCCACAACATTTTTCTTTGTAACCTTGTAGATGAGTCATTAAGAGGACAGCCAAAACAGGGATTTAAAACAGAATGAAACTGATCGTCAATCGTTATAGTATAATGTTGAATATGGGCGGTATCTTGTTCAATAATGAGAATCTTGCCTACTGTTGAGTTGTTCAAATGAGGAGACCATAGCGTAATATAAGTGACTTTTTTTGAGTTCACTGACAGCGTAGTTTGTTGAACATAACTTTGATGCTCTAATTGTAAGGTCGGATGTATGGTACGTGTTTGGGAATCAGCAAGAACAGTTGATTTGATAGTATTAAACCATTTTGATCATTTTATAAACTTAAAGGTGCTAATGTTCTGAGAAAGATCCCGAAAAGGAAGTAAAAGCGACCATTTGAGGTCGTAAGTTGTGATAGGAAAAGAAGTCCTATTTGGCAAAGGTGATTGGAAAATTTCCGATATTCAAACGGATCAATCAATTCCAGCATAGGTTTTATACCCCCTTGTATAACATTGGCATTTAATTCATGAGTAGCGAATGAAAGATTCAAGCATTTCATCGAAGTTAATAATGAGGACTACTAGTCATTAAAAAGAGCCGGTGATGGAAATGGCCAAGAATTAAAGGGCAATGATGGTAGCCATTCTTTAATTTGAAGTTGAAGGGTACGAATCTTGGCTGTGATCCTAAGTAATCCAGGATCATTGATCATCTTTTGTAAGTTTGAAATCTTTGCTTGTAATTGATGATCATATAAGTGCGCTAGGTTAAAGAACTTTGACGAGTGTAAAATGGTGTTGGGGGTGCAAATCGATAAATGTAATACTTTCTTAAATGTTTTACAGAATGTTCCCATTAATGTATCACAGAAATCAGCTGTCAGGTAAGTGGTTTGAATTTTGTACAGTACTCTCGGAATGATCACCACATTAAATAAAGTTATGAGATGTTTGTCAGTTAATCGCTTCCTTTTCATGATTTTGGCAGAATTGGCAATTTCTTCATTTACTTATCGACGAATAAAGTTCTTATTTTGATAGATTGAGATCCAAATTCCTAAATAATGAATAGGAGTTTTGGGATCACTTGGTTATAACCATATATTACTATTGGTAAGTGCAAAGTTGACTCTATTCTGTGTTGGAAGTGAAGTAATGAGTACAGACTTGTCCCAATTGACTTTAATATCATTTAAGTGATAGAAGCTATCAGCGATCAACATAATATTATTTAGGTCTTGTTTGGATTTACTTAACCATAGCGTGTCATCCATGTAGGCTAGGCAAGGCACATGAGTATCAAAAACGGGTGCGTTGGCTTCTGTGATATTAGTAAACTGATTTGTTTTTAAGGTATAACCTAGATCAGATTGTTGAATTCGTACGAGCAAGGGGTCATAGTAGATACACCAAAGAATGGGTGAGATTATTTCTCCTTGATCAATACCAGAAATCACTTGGTAATCATCTGTGTTTCCATGAGCTGTAAAGACTTGGTTATATCGTGATGAGAACAGAGCATGAACGAAGTTGCAAAAGGAAGGAGATAATTTGAGACGTGAAAGAGCTTTTTGAAGCATGGACATATTAACTCTATTATATGCTTTTGACATGTCCTGAAAAAGGAACCATAGTTGTTCATTGTGCTGGTGATGGTGGTCATATATCAGGTTATCTAAAATATGAATGGGTTCAAAAGTAGATTGAAAGGGAAGACCTGCAAAATTGTTTCCTTTTAAAACATTATGACTGGAGAAAATCTCTAGTAGCCTTTTATTGATAAGCTTTACCAGGGCTTTTCTAGGACATTCTAATAAGATAATCGGTCTTGTATTGTTAAGATTATATTCTCATAGTTTCAGTTTGGCGATGGGGTAGACGTAAGCATAATTCCAAAAGTTTGGAGTTAGGAAAAGATTCAGACAGCCACATACAAAAGTCCAAAAAGCTTTGTTTGTATAAGGGCCAAGATGTTTTAGGAGTTCGTTAGAAATCTTTGAAGGACTGCCAGCTTTATCGTTAGGAAGCGTTTTAATAATCTGAGCCCATTTCTTCTCGGACGGATTGTTCATGAGATCCTTGTATATCACTGGATCAATATGAGTAAGTGGATTATAAAAGGGTTTTCATTTTTCTGGGATATCATTGGGTTCATTTTGTGGTCCAGCAGCATGTTGAAAGTGTCGTGAGTTTCTTTTTTAACATCCTCTGCGGAGGTAAGTAAACCAAGATTAGCTTGTGAGTTATCAGAACAATGGTCCAAGAGAATTGTTTGGTGTTTACGATCCAAAATAGAATCTATCATCTTTGATTGGTCAGATTGAAAATTGTCATATCTTTGGTCAAGAGCCTGTTTTATCATCTTTGTTTTGTACTCATCTTCTTTAATTTTTAAGGCTGTTGAAACTAAACCCAGGAGAGAGCTAATTTTAGGCAAATTCCAGTGAATTAAAACAATGGTGACCATATTGATTGGGTTAAGGTGTGTATCAAAAAGGGATGTGAATGATTTAATTCTATTGTAGATGTTGATCCATAAGTTTTTGATTCTGCCAGTATTGATATATTGTAAGAAGATGCGTTCCAGTTTTTGAAGATCATATAGTTGTCTGTAATCTTTTTTGAGTGCTGAGGGTCTAAGATCTTTAATATGATTAGAAGATTATCTATGGGGGATGGTCAACTCCACTGCTTTAATGATGCATTGTTGAAGATGGTTCCAATAAAAGTTCAGGTTATGGAGTGATGATAGGCGGACCAAAGTCATTTGTTTAAAATGACACGAGGCTAAAAGATTGTCAGTTTTCTGTGAAAAGGAAGCCCATTGTTGATCGTTAATATTGTCATAGAGGAAAATAGTCTTTTTAATTGCTTTAGGTGAGACAGATCTTTGAGTCATTTCTGGAATGGTGACTGAGGTAACAACAACGGAATGATCAGTATATTGTGGATCTATATTTATGACTTCTGATGAAATAATACTATTTGAGATGGCATAGGAAAGAAAAATGTGGTCAATACAAGAGGAAGATGATGTGGGAGTATGACTGTAAGTTGGATGGGTAGTATCAGCGTTATCGTGAACAAGATCACATGAGTTAAAATATTATAGGATTTAAGAAGAGAGAAAAATTCGTTTGTCTTAGAAGGATTAATAGAACGAGTTGGGACAGCATTAAAGTTGCCAAGAAGTATAATATGCATATTTCTGGTCAAAGCTTGTTGGATGATTTCGGATACCCCTTTGATTGTTTGAGTACATAATTGAATATTGGAACTAGAAATGTAAACGTTTATAATCCTAATTTTAAAACGAGCTGGGAATTGTAAGTCTACATAAATGTATCTTTCCAGGTTACCAGAATGATAATAAATGTGGTCAGCAAGTGGTTTTTTGATTAGGAGACCTATACCAAATCCAACTTTTTGGGAGTATTATTTGTGTTCAAAAAAGGGAACAAAGGATGGGAAAGTGAAAAACGTAATGTAGAAACATTCTTAGTTGAATTGAAATTAGTTTCCTGGATGCCAATGATATCAAGGTGATTACACAGATAAAGATTAGTTAACAATTTTTGTTTGAAAGGATCATTGAACGAGCGAATATTATGGGTGGTAACATTTAAAGTTGAGGTTAAAATAGAGAGATTATTAGTAAAGGAATTAATTGGGAGTGTGGATTGATTATTTATAGAAGACACGTTTGTTGTACTGATCATTAATTATAACAATTGTAATGGGAGGCTACAAAAACATTATCTTCATTTTTGCAATTAATTGATGGAGCAATAAGAGCCTCAACGGGGATGGTATCACTAATGACATTTGAGTCCTTTAAGGCACGTTGCATATGGGCTACTGCTTGAAAGGCATAATTAAGTTTTTTAACATTCATTTCAAGGTTTTCTCTAAGGGTGTCATTCTCGTCACGTAAGCGATCAACTTCGGTATAGTCACTAATGATACCAGCTTTGTAAGAAATGGGGTCTACATAGTCATCATCTTTCATAGCTAGGGAAGCGTTAAGTTCATCTGCATCTTCTTGAGTGAGAGTAGTGATACCTAAGTTATCTTCAATAGCATTGACTCTATCAATAGTAAAGGAAAGATCTTTATGAATCATAGTGAGTTGGTTTGTGATAAATTCAAGTTTGAGCATAATCTGATCTAACTTAGGTTGATTGCCGATCGGATGATTGGTGCGATTATCTTGGTAGAATTCATATTCAGTACTTTCAGCCCAATACTGATTTGCATGAATACTGGCAGCAAGTGTTTGATCACCTTTTGCATTTGTTTTTCGCTGGTCAGGGCGGTGATAGTTGGAAGGATCATTAGGGTCAGATTTTTTTGTAGTATGAGCATATGATTCGTTGGGTTGTTGATAACTATGAGAGTTATTTCCTGTACGTTTGGGTGATTGATTATTATTTTTTGGAGGAGTTTTGGTTTTAGGCAGAGGAGCTCTGTAATTGCTAAACTATGCAGGTTGGTATCTCTGATACAAATTTTGCATTTGTCTATCATTGGGTGCTTTGCGGTTATGGCGGTAGTTATATGATTGATGTCCAGGAACTGAGCAAATATAACATAGTTTTGTGTTGGGGTCAGTCCAAATAAGTTTCTTTTGATCAAAATAGAAAGTATCACATTCTTTAACAAAATCAAGTCTTTCCTGTGATTTGAAATAGAATACCATATACTGTGAATTACAATAGTTAGATTTTGCTTTGGGGATTACCCATGCTATAGCATTAACAGTTCTACCAATATTGATAAGTTGGCGACCATTTGTGTCAATAGGGAGGTTAGTCAACTTTAAGGAGAATTTTGATTTAGCTCTAACTTCTTCATTGGAGAGAGTGCATCTGTGAATACGAACTAAATCTTTGAGTATGAAATAACTATCAATTTTGTCAAATTGGAACATGTCGGTAGTGTTGTCATATATTAATGTGGCTTGTTGCCACAAATTTTTTGTGGTCATGAAGCATCTGATGATCTTGCCAAAAAAGGAAAATACTGTACAGATATTCACGTCAGTTACTGAGATCGGGATCTCTGTAATATTAATGGATTTTTCTGGGATAAATTTGCCGATCGGAGTTTGTGTAAGGGTAAAAATGTGGTATTTTCCATATTAGGAATGTGGAAGGTAACGGCTTTTTCAGCGTCAACTTGTGTAGTAAAACCAATTCTGATAATTTTCTTTGTTGGGTCGGTGGGGGAATTTCTAATGGATGCACCAATGAATGAGAGGTATGCTATACCACAAAACAAATCACAGGCAGCATTTGTTTTTTCTTTATTGGATTTGCCAGGGAGAAAGATATCTGCGACGCAGTAAGGAAAGAAAATTGGAGAGTCTTGTTCTCTTTCAAAGCGTATAATATTCTTTTCAGTGTCGTTTGAAAGCATATTTTCTAAAGCGTCAAAAGCTTGGTCATTGTCATACACTTTATTTTCAGGTTGAAGAGTGGTTTCTGGTGCTTTACCCTTATCAACGGTGGAAGAAGTTGGATCAATATCCATAGTTTCTTCAGTTGTATTGTTAAGTTCTTAGGTGGAGGTTGACTGAACTGGTGTTTGTTGTTGAGGTTCTTTTTCTTGTTAAACAAGTTGGACTCTTTTTGCTGGTGGTGGTGGAGTTCTATTATCAACAGGTAAACTAGAACGGTTACGGTTTGGGTTTCTTCGCAAAATTGTTTTTTTTTGTCATTTTTCAGAAATTTTGCGAAAATGGGAAAAGAGTTTTTTTCTGAGATTAATTTACCATTTTGAGTAAATGATAAACAAAGCTTTTAGCTCAAAAATTGAGAATATTTATTTTTAGCTTAAATGATTTACATTATATAACAAAATTGTACTACATAAGTATATATAAATTATTTATTTTATTAAAAATATAATATCTCAGTCAATAACACTCCAATATTTATAATTATACTACTATTCGATTCCTCTCATTAGTACGAGTCTAATAAGCCAAATTTCATCGAAATATAATCACTAGATACTGAGATTTCTTAATTTCATTCAATTTATTCAGGCCTTCGCATTGTAGAGTCAACAATTTCATTATTCAAGACGCAGTAATACAAAAGGAAATGATCAACAATATACAGTAAAAAGTCACAAGAAAAGTCATATAATAAAAGAGAAATAATCATTTTATTAAAAGAAAAGAATAATACTCAGATAAATTATGGACTGAAAAGAAAGATTACACAAGATAGATAAATTACGGAAGGAAATAATTTGGATAAATTAGTTACCGAAAGAAAAAGGATAATTAATTAACCGAATGGAAGGTCAAGAAAAAAGGATAATTAATCAACTGGACGGAGGGTCTTATGAAAAGACTTAGAAAATATTTGAAAAATAACAATTTGAGGAAGTTACATGAAGATGCAAGAAGGTTATACAAAAGACACACTTATTGGGAATGATGAACTGGATCACATGAAAGCTTATATAACATAATAGTTATACATGAAGTCGAAATGAAAACCCAAAAAGTCGAAATGTTTCGACTTTGGAGGTTAAAGTCGAAATGAAAAGTCGAAATGGTCAAAATTACGTCATATCATATAATTTTTGTATATAGAAAAAACAAAAAAAAAGATGTACGATCACGGTCAATATCGTACCGATTCGTATGAAACAATTACCATTCGATTCCTTGCGACTAGAAGAATCCAATGAGCTAACATTCATTGAATTTGGATCATCCCATCTCGAGATATTTGCGATCGTATTTCGAAATCTGGACTCCTTTATTTAAAGTAGAATTTATTG
>CAMKVN010000653.1:0-25854 GCA_946474995.1 Funneliformis geosporum
AATGCTAAATTTGAACATATTTCAGCCTAAAAATCATATTTGGCATATAAAAGTAAAATTAATTTTTCTGGCAGTTTTCCCCCTTTCTATTGCAAAGATCCTAATTGATCTTTATTATTATTTTTTTAATTATTTTTTAGATGATATTCCCCCTTCTTCTGCTCCATCATCACCACCACAATATTTTCATTTAATTTATGATGAAAATTTGTAATTTTATTGGTTTTTTTTAAAAAAATAATAAAAAACAAAATATTTAAATTTAATTTATCATTATTTCTTTACTTATTTTATTTTATTTTCTAATTATTATAAAAGACGATGATGATACCACCACTACCACAAATGTTGTTGCTGCACCTAAAGTTGTCACTAATATAATTGCTGCTACCCTTAAAGTTGCTATTGCTACTACAGTCAAAGTTCTCTATAACGAATTTCTGTATTCTGAATTTTGCATTATTGCGAATCACATGAGTAGTATGAAATTTTATTAAATAAAATAATTAAATACAATGAATTTTTATAGTAAATTTTACTATTATGTATAACGAATCTGAAGATCAATATAAGTATAATAAAATGAAGTTTTTATTAGTGAACTTTTTTTATAACGAATTTTCATCATGAATATAACGAATTTGTTTTAGCGAATTTTTATATTAAATTCAAGGGATACAATAAATTTTTTCGATTGCTATTAATAGAAAGTTCATACTATAAAATCAAACAATTGTGTGAATTTTTTTTATAATCAATCATTTTATTTGAAATGCCAAAAGAAAAAAAAAAATAATTCTCATAAAGGTAAAGAGAAAGCTTCTGATGTAAAATGAACTAGAGCCTCTTTTACAGGTGCTCAAAAACAAGAAGTTTGCCAAAAAAAGTTGCAGAAACCAGCACCTAAAAATAAAGAACTTGCTAAAGAGTTTGACATTTCAGAAGGGATAATATGTGATATCTTAAAAGAAAGTGAAAAATGGTTAGCTCTAAAATTAAATTCTTATGAAGCTTCACTTAAAAGACAAATTAAACCAAGTTTTTCACAAATTGATGAAGCTTTAGGTTTTTGGGTCGAAAAAGCCATAGATAATAATATTACTATCAGTGGCAAATTATTGGTACAAAAAGCATGTGATTTCGCAATGTTACTTGATGTACAGGGCTTTAAAGGGTCTGATGGATGGGTAGCAGGTTTTAAAAAATGGCATAATCTTGATTGCTACGTTAAACATGAAGAGGCAGCAAGTACTCCTTTTAAAGATTTGGATAATATGCGTAAAGATCTTCAAAATATTCTTAAAGAATATTCACCTAATGATATCTTTAATATAGATGAAACTGGACTTTACTGGAAAATGAAGCCAAATCATATTTTATCAACTGGTCCAGATAATTTAAATATTGATTAGTATAAAAATCAATATAAATAATTATATAAATGAAAATAATACTTATCTTACAATAATTGTAGGTAAAAAACAATCTAAAGAGCATATTACTATTGCAGTATGTTGTAATACTACAGGAACTAAAAAAAAAGCAATTTTTATTGGAAAAAGTCAAAATCCGCGTGTCATAAAACATATTCCAAAATCATCACTTCCAGTGAAATATTATTGGAATAAAACAGCATATATGCAAGTTAGTATCTGTAATGATTGGCTAAAGCTTTTTGACTCACGTTTAAGACTTCAGAATAGACATATAATTCTACTCTATGATGGTACATCCACTCACAAATTAAATGAAGATACTATACTTTCTAATATTCATCTTCACAAGTTACCTCCTAATACAACTTCCCATCTCCAACCATGTAATGCTGGAATTATTCATAGTTTTAAAATAAATAACAAAAAATTATTATAAATAATAAAAAAAAACACTAATAATATAATAAATATAGGTATAGTACTGGAAGTTACTTTTGTGAAATCGTATTAAAGCATTTGATAATAATCAAGAAACTGGTCAACCCATACCTAAAATTACAATAAAAAAGGCCATCAAATATGCAGCAAAAGCATGGGACTTAGTTTGACCTAAAACTATTATAAATGGTTGGAGAAAAACTGGTATCCTTCCACAAAATACCGATGATAATGAAAGTATTGATGATTTTGCTAATTTCGATTTTACCGATGAGGAGAAGGAGAATATCAATCAAATACAAGATCTTATTAATCGTTTGGCTTCTAATGTATATGAAAACCTGATTTCTGCCAAAGAATATCTACAATATGAAAAAGATGAAACAAATCATCAGATGGTGACTGATAAAGAAATTGTAGAAATGATGAAAGAACCGGAAGAACCGAATATTGAAGAATCAGATATTTCTATTATCAGTAGTTATGAAACGCTAGCAGCACTTAATCAAATAATTACATATACAGAGCAAAAATCTGATAAAATTGAATTTTTAAAAGATCAAATTCGAACTATAAAGAAGTTGCGTAAAGTAGTAGAACGAGAAGAATTCAATTCTAAACAGCAGTCACTTTGGATTCGTGTTTTGGAATTAATACCAATAAAGGTTAACAGAATATTTTTTTTAATGGTTTGTAGTGAGAAAGTGAAAATGCAATTAAACTTTTTGTAATAAAGTTGTGCCGAATTTGTATCCAATTAAAATCGATTACTAATTGACCTTCCGAATATAAATCATAATAAAAATGAAATTTGGCAATGACCCCTAAACCTATTTGTCACCCCTGTATCCGTGTTATATAATTAATTATCAATATACCGAATTTGGATATGATATTTGGTATTGCAATATAACAAATAATTATTTAAAATTCGGTAAGCCATTTATTTGAATTTTTCACTATAACAAATCATAACCTCTGGAAATCAAGATTCATTATGAAGAGCTTTGACTGTATTATTCAAAATAAAATATTATTCAATAATTATAAAATTTTCAATTTAATTTAATTAATTATAAGTTTAATAATAATATCTATTTAAAAAAATAAATATTTAAGATATTGAAAAATAAATGATTTTTAAAAAGGTTTAAGTTTGAAAATAATATATTCTGATATAATTTTTTGTTATAATTTTATATATATTATATATTTTTTTATAACAAAATTAAAATTTATTATAATAAATATAATTTTAATTTATTATTAAATTAATTACTATTTATAGTAAACTTTATATTAATTATAATATATTTTAGAATCACAAATAATTATTAAAGTTTAAGTTAAACAAAATTTTATATAAATATAAAGAATTCTATAAAATTATTGGATAAATAATAAATAAATAACAAAAAAAAATAAAAATATAAAATTAATATAATGAATAAATTATAAAATAAAAGATATAGATATATACAATGATAATTGTAATAGGTGATACAAATCCCGGACCATTTTGAAATATAATAATTATGGAAATTCTTGTTTATATCACTAATATACCATCGAAAAACAAGTTACGAGATTTATTGTTTGTGTGATACAAACTTGTTTATGTAAGTATATTTTTAAAATAAACATAATAAACCTATAAATAGGATCTTCTTCCTAACTTTTTTTTTTAAATTAATCAACTAATTAGTTGGTGGATTGGATGCAATGTATCTCCTGAGAATCTGTTTATTTTATTTCTAATTCTTTTTTTTTTTTGTTCTAAATTGAGCTCAGGAATTTAGTTTCGTTCGATGAGCATCTGATAGTTGAAAAAGAAAAGGTGTCTTTTGTCTTTTTTTTTTCTTACTCAGTAAGGTATCTTCAATACGATTATTTTTTTATATTATAGTACCGGATTTATCTGGAATAAATTTTTTTGTACTCCACATCAATAAGATGAAAGAATTACAATCGCGTTTTTTTTTATACCTAATAAAATTGAACCCTAACTCGTATTTGGTAAATTGATAACTCGATGAATAAATAAAATAATTAATAGTGATTGTAGAAAGGCTGTTGAAAGTGGGAATGAATAAAAGGTGATGAACATCAAATGGGCCGAATGTTATTAGAATCAGAAAAATTCTAATTTACTTTACGTATATTAATTTCTAATTGAAAAGGTTGTTTATTTATATAGTTTTTTTTTCTCATATTTTTATTACAGTTATACATATGTCTACTGTAAATCGGTTGTTTCAACTGTCTTACCAATATAAAAAAAAATTTTGCCTTTCTTTATGAGTTGTTTCTTCCGGCCAACACACCGGCTAGCTTGTGTCCTATAAATATTTTACAATAGTTTTCTCTTAATTAGTAAATCTTTAAAATTCCTTTTGATAACACCTTTGAATATTTAACGACTTCCTTTCAACAGTCGCAAAATCTCCTCTTGATTTCTTTTTTCCTTTTTTTTTCCTTTTTTCTTTGTAAATAATTTTTTTTTTTTTTTGTAATATTATTATTATTATTATTATTTTTAAAAAATTTTGTTGAAAAAAGTCATCGTATACTTTTGCTTTTGGTATAGAAAGAATTATTCGTATTTTTGTTTTATTAGTATACGTTTGTGTCGAAACAAAAGGTATTAGCTATTAAAGTGAAAACGGGGCAGTTAATTTTAATAGGTAATTCAAAAATAAGAGTGTGTAACGGAAAAGAAGAACGAATTAATAAAATGTCGTGTGAGGAATTGGCTGAAGCGGAACCTCAACAGACAACCTCAACTAATAAGGAGTCGCGAGAGAATACTCCTATATCTTCTACTGCCCCCAAAAAATCCGCGTCTCATCCTAACCTTCAAGCTCAACAATTACAAAACGAACAGAACTCGAATGCTGAATCTAGTCAAGAAATAAAAATGAATTCAAGTCGAAAACAACAAAAAGATAAAAATGATAAAGACATTTTAAAGTCTAACATTGCTTGTCAAAGCGTGTTGGACAAAGACATTATCAAAAATAACAAATCTGCTAGTATCAGCAACACATTAATTATCTCTTCTGATGGCATGGATGAAAATTCTAATGGTTCACTTAATCATAATATAAGTGTTGGTGATATTGATAATGATTCATTACAAGAAAATGGTATTTCAATTCCTCGGAGACAAAGTATGAATGATAATTCACAAAGATCGTTGAAATCCTATTCTATGCATCAACGTCATAATTCGACTCCAAATAGTTCTTCAGTTAACCTTACCACAACGAATGCCAGTATTTCCTCTTCACCTCCATCTCCATCTCCATCATCATCATCAACATCAAATGACAATAGCAGTGATAACATAAATTCAACCGATACCAACAATAACGCGAGCACAAGTGCCACAACAACACCCACGAACACAACTTATTCCAATATTAACATGAACTCACCAATGTACGAAGACATGCCCCAATTGCCATATCCAAATATGAATCCAAACGTTCCTTTTATACCCGCTCAAACCCAATACTTTACTCCTCCATTTTTTCCAAACAATGGACAATACTTTTATGATAACAGATTTGGGAGACCACCTCCTCAAATGCCACAACAAACATTTAGATCAAATGCTTACCCTTACCTCCCACTACCTGTTATTCCTCCAATGCAACCTCCACCTTATCATAATCCTTCACCTCTAATTCCTCAGCAATCTCTTTCCGCAAGATATCTTAATCCTTCAAGTGCAACCGGGGGTGATTCCGGTTTTTCTTCTCGTAGAAGTTCTTTAGATCAAACCAGAACTCCGGATTTTGGCCCCCAACATCCTCCAAGAATAAATCAGCAAAAAAAACCTAAACAATTGGATAAAGCCCTTTGGGTTGGAAATTTACCTGATACGACTACCCAAGATGAATTAAAAGAATTTTTCGCAGATGATAACATGGAGGTAATTTTATTGCTACTTGTGGCGGGAATTAAAATCATTTCTTGATTAAATATTTAACAATCGAGATCTTTTTAATTATTATAATTTCTTTTTATTCAAAGAGCGTATTTCATATTAGAAAGTCTAATTGTGCCTTTGTGAATTATAAAACATATGAAGCTGTTATGGAAGCTGTAGATAAATATAATGAAGCTGGTATGATCTTTTAGCGAACCGCTAGCTTTAATTAATTTTATCTTTAGAATTTATTATTAACTTAAATGATTAATTCGTATCAGATTTCAAGGAAATTAAATTGGTTTGTCGTCCAAGGAAGGTAAATACGTTTTTTAAGATTTTTTTATTTGCCAACAAATCATTTAAATTAGTTTATACTAACAAGTTTATGCTAATCTGATTTTCAGCAAACTTCCGCCGATTTAAAATTGAAAACCGAATCCTTGTCTGCACTTATTTCGGAAAGCACTCCTCCTCCTACGCCTTCAGAGGCTGGCTCAACGGCATCATCTTCCACTAGGTCTCGCCGATCATCAGTGCCACCTCGTCAACGTATTCGACAACCGTCTATTGCTTCCGTGTCTCCGGCTTCTTCCGTTTCTTCCTTAAAACCATCTTCACAGAATAGGTATTTCATTCTCAAATCACTTACTCAAGATGATCTTGACATTTCTGTTAAAAGTGGTCTTTGGGCAACACAGCCTCATAATGAGGCAGCTTTGAATAAAGCGTTTAAGGTAATTATTTGAGGTATACGTAAAGAGATATCACCTTCGTTTGTAGTTGAAATATACAATTAATCGACTTATTTACACAAACAGAGTGCCGAGAATGTATACCTTATATTTAGCGCCAATAAGAGCGGTGAATTTTATGGTTATGCAAAGTATGCTTAATTAAGTTTTGAATATATTTCGGTTGAATGTCACTTTATGTTAATATTTATTTTACAAACAATATCAGAATGAAGAGTCAGATTAGTAAAGAGATGACGACAGAAACAGTACAATGGACTCCGATTGACGAAGCTGCTTTAGCTGCCTCCTCTTCACGTCCTTCACCTAATCTAGATGAGAAGTCACGAAAAAAATCTCAAGAAGAAGAGAATGAAGATTTGGAAGATGACGCTATTCCATCTAGGAATTGGGGGACGACCTTTAGAGTTGAATGGATTAAAGTGTATGTTCTTTATTCCTTATAAATTGAAAATATTTTTCGTAACCTAATGTATATTTTATGTATATCAAGTCAAAAGCTTCCTTTTATTCGTACGCGTCATCTTCGTAATCCATGGAACGCGAATCGCGAGGTTAAAATAAGTCGCGATGGTACCGAGGTTGAACCAGTTGTTGGAGACCGATTACTTACCGAATTCCATAAACCACCTCCAACAATACCCGTTTCATATTCAACTATATCTGGTCCTCTATTAACTCAACCATTGAATATTGATAGTCAGGGTGTGGTCGTTGAAGGACAGGATAGGTATTTAATTATTGCTTATTATTTGATTGTATTAAATTATAAGACGTACATTTTACGAAACTGCTTTTTTTTCCTTTAAGAATTTTGGCTTCTCAGAGTGCCGCGCAAACTCTACCCCCAATGATTGATCCTAATTTTATGCAGAATGCTCAACCTGCATTTTTCACTCAAGGAGGGTATTGGCAACCACAACATCTTATAATACCTCCATATGGAGCACCTCCCGCTCATCCGAGTTATGTTCCAAGTCAACAAGCTACTCGTATACAACCGACTCAAGCTTCAACAGGTGTAACTGGTTCTTCCGCGATGACTCCAATAATGCCTTTGGAACAACAATACGTGGAGGTAATATGGGTAAATATGGCCACAAGAGTAGAAACTGTGTGGGGTTATATACATAGAATTCACAAATATATTATTAATCTTTATTGTTGATTGCAACGAACCATTTCTCATTCAATTCTCATATTTTTATAGGGGCCTATTCCGCAGCATCATCCTTCACATTACCAGTCCTCTGCTCATCACCTTTATCAATCTCCCGCTGCTGGTACAGGAGTTCATTACCAGCAAGCACCACAGCAATATTATCGATCTTCAGATGATAATAACCATATAGATGGTCATATGTCATATCAAGTATCATCGCAACAGCAACAGGAACAAAATATGGGCGGTGATCAAGAAAATGAATCCCATATGATGCCTTCTTTTCTTATGGAAGAACAAAGACAAAGTTTTGAAGCTAGTGGTAGTGCATAGACAATATCAATAGTGGTAGCATTGTTTTTCCTTTTGTTCATAAAGTTTAATCATTACGCATTGACATTTATGATCAAAATATTGCTCTTGTACTTTTTTACTTTTCAACTTTATTTTGTAACTTAAGTGATTTTTGTGTACAATATGTGTACAAACAGGTAGGTATTTTTGGTTTCAAATTCTTTTCTCCTTTTTAAAATTTTTTGGTCAACTTTGTGTAGTTTTTTTTTTTATTCTTCGTGAGTTTGATACTGTATTCTTTTTGTTTTTTTCAATTAAAAAAAAATTTCTTTTTATTTGTATTTTAAAATTTCCTTTAGATCCTTCATTTTATTCAATGTTCTTTCTTTGCTACTATTTTTCTCCCTTTATCCGTCCTTTATTGTTTAACTTCCTATTTACTTTTTCTCGATTACAAAGATGAAAGTATAAAAATTCACTAATTAATTTTTTTTTTTTCATCTTTTGTATTACGTTTTTCTCCTATTGTCAAAAGATTTTTTTAATGGTATTCGTATAATTTTGTAAGTATGTGTTTAACATTAGCCAAAAAATGTCAAGTGAATGATAGTTTTATGAAATTGATTAGGTATTGAAGCCTGATAATACAAAAATTATTATCTTTGTAACTTGTAGATGTAATTTACATTGATAAATTTTTTATTTTTTATTTTTTAAAAAAAATAAAAAAAAATCAAATAAAAGAAATTGACAATTTATAAATTCTTTTAATTCCCATCTTTATTATTATTAAAAATTATATAATAAAATTTTAGAAAAATACTATTATTATATTATATATAGATTATTTTAAATCATTATTATATTTACAGTAAATCACAACATTTTTGTTTTTTATTTTATTTGTATTTCATCATTATATATAAATTTTAAACTAAAAAATCAAATATAAATTTTAAATAAAGCTATTATATAGTAATACTTCTAGATTAGTCAAATCAAATTATAGATTAGCCAATACAAATATTTTTACTATAGATTCTCATAGCTTAGCTATTAATTTAAATGATAAAAAAACCAGAATACATTTTAGCATTCAATATCCAATTTAATTGACTAATTATTGGAAATAACCTGAAAAGATAAATTTTATAATAATATAGTAACATAATATTACATTCAATTAGATAATTATAATGATTTCTTTTCATTTTATAATAAATAAGCAATTATCAAATATAAAGGTTATATTTTAAATATTAAGGATCTTTTAAATATAATGCCGGAAGTCTTAACTCAAAAATAAAATTGTAATACTTAAAAAATTTTAAATTTCTTAAAAAAATAAAATTTTAAAAAAATAAACTGGTAACTTTATTCTTTATGATAAATACTATTAAATTACCGATCAGATTTCCGAAAAAATGTCTGTATAAAAAGTTATAAACATTTTAAATCAGATGATTTTCATATAACTAATCCAAATTTAAAATGAATCAAATCATATGTATGTAATTTTATTGGTCAATAAGAATAATACTATAAAGAAAAGATAAGAAAAAACAGAATTAGAAGAACATGCTAAAAGAATAAAAAAGATTGATACTTTCTTCAAATTAGCTTCTGGAAATATTAGATCATCAAATCCAACATCAATTGATATAAAGACAAACCTAAATACATATTTAAAAAAACTTAATTAATTATGTTCAAGTTTAATAGGAAAAGCTAAAAAAAAAAATCAGAATATATTTACTTATGATTATATTCGTCTTTTAAGTATACATCAATTTATACAAAAATTATTAGATGAAAGAAAAAATGACTCCCAATAATCAAATTGCTCAGGCTATATGAAATAAGGAAGATTACATGGTTCAATGCATTAGAAAATAGAAAAATCATTATATATGAATTGGTAAACTTCCTGTATATTCTTAAGAAAAGCATATGAAAATTGAAAGTCTATTGAATAATGAGGATTTTATTGAGAGATGCCAAGTATGATTACGATAGGTATACATAAAAAATTAATGAGTACATATACATATTATGCACATAAATTTTACATTCTACTAGAAAAAATGTTTATGTATAAAAATGTATAAAAGAATTTAATAATGATATGTTAGATATTGTATTGAAAACCAAATTCAACCCAGGAGAAAAAGAACTTATTCAAGTGATACATAATAAATGCCATTTTTATGCTAATGATAAATAATAGAGAATTTGGATTAGAAAAAAAGAGGATGTTTTATATTTGAAACATTTAGGACGTATTATAATGGTTACTAATTTTCTTTATTTATATCATAGGTAAGGTTACTGAATGAAATCCAGAGTTTAAACAGACGTCTAAATGGTAAAAGTAAAACTTGGTTAAATTATATTAAAATCTTATTAAAAAATCTGCGAAATTTAGAAAAAGGTAAAACTATATCAAAGTTTATAAAAATGGTGAAATTATATCAAACACTTAGTAAAAATTTAGCAAAATTAAAGGTTTAGACATTTAGCCAAATCTAAAATGAGTTTAGACAAGCAACCTTAATCATAGGCTATTACAATTATCTGATAAACAATTATAAGAAAATTCACACATTAAAGATAAGAACGCTTATGTTTTTCGTTCAATACAAATGAATAGATATTAGATCTTAAAATATATGATAGAACAAGTTTGATTAATTTTTTTTTTATAAAAATAAAGAAAAACTTTCTAATGCTAAATTAACTTACCTTACCTTTACAATATGGGAGGCAATCAGTAAAAAAAAGGAAAATCCAAAATTTTTGTTAATTTTTATTATTAAGCTAAATTTATGCACATAACTGAGATCAGCCAAATGGTTCAATAATATAAATTTTTGATTAAAATTTGGATTTCACCCTTTTTTACTGACCACTTTCCATATATCTTATAAAAAAAGCAATGCTAATATTTAAAGTATTATACCTTAAATGCATTGGCATTTTTTATTTCAATCAATCAACCATAATGTTATGATAGAGGATGTACTAATCGCAATAAAAATAAATTTGAGACCTGGAGGAAAACAACCTAGAATGTATGATAAATGATATATTAATGAATATGAAGATAAATATATACATTCTATAATATTTTCAAATGACCATCTAATAGAAGAATTAAGAGGAAAACTAAAGAGAATCAAAAGGGTGTTTGAAAAATATAATCTTTGACCTAAAGAAAGGATTAATTTAGTATACAAAAAATGTTCTGAAAAGGATATTAATAATAACTTAGTAAGACTGAATTTGCTGTACACAACGAATAATGTTTTTATAACCTAACTTTCTTGAGTAATGGTTAATATTAGAAAAACTAATGTTAGATTAGAACATATTTTTGAACAGTATCTAAAGTTTTATTGTAAATATAACTTTATAGAGTGATACTAGGGCTTTGCATAATGAGAGATTAAAGGATTATGTAATTATAATTATGCAGACCTATTAGAGCATGTTCTCAAGACTCTTAGTAGTGTTCTTATAACAATTATTCACATATTTGCATACAAATAATGGAGGTATATAGATGCATATAGCAGGGGTTAGAGGGCAGAACTGCTGAATGTGCTGTTAATAAATATAAATCATATCACCAGTTGTCCAAAAATATTGAAAAATAATGGATGATTAATAAGATATAAGATAATAAATAGTATTACATATAATAAATAAAACAGTATAATATTTAGCTTTTAGATTGTTCTTTAAGATTTGCCAAAAGATTCTTTCTTTACAGATTTCTTCTTCAATATTATCTAATCTTTTTTTACCTGATTAGTGATATTTTTCTATTGTTAACCAGTTCTTTATTTATAAGATAAGCAGAAGGTTTTATAAAATAAAAGGTAAATTTTACATTTCTTTATTTAACTAATAATTCTTTTACTAATTTATCAAATTACTGGCATTCTGTAATCTCTTGAACCTTTTTATCTGACTAATATTCTTCAAAGGAACTTAAAAAAATTTGTTGCATAACGTTTTTTTAAATTTAATCTTTTTAGTTACACAGATCTTAATTTTACTTACATTGATTGAGAAACTAAAGAACTGAATTTACATTGGTATTAAGGTCCTGTAAATGCAATTTTACAAGTATCATTTACATTCCTCATAACGTTTTGCCAAAATTCTTTTCATAAAATTCCTTCTATATTATAATACTCCTAGAAAAATATTATATATAATTCATCTTAATAATTTAAAAAGCAATTTATATATATTTTATAAATTAAATAAATAAATAAAATATTTACTTGATTGTGATTTTTTCACGCATGTGTCAAATTATTTGACTATTGAAAACGAGCAGTAACAGTGGTGTTTAAAGAATTTGTTGAAGATATATTTTGTAATTAAAATTTTTGATTTAATTTAGTATAAAAAAAATCTTACTTATATTGAATTATATAATATGTATGAATATTCAAACAATTGAATGATTTATTCAAACTTTTACTTTGTAAAAAGCTTTATTTGAAATATTTAATATGTCAACAATTTTGTATAAAATTTATATTATTAATTGAAATTTATTTTGTGACATGAATTTTTTAATATATCACGTGAAATTTCTATTATATCAGTTATATTTGATTTTAATAAGTTAGAAGGCATTCATTCTGGTGAACACATAGTTAAAAAGTTAATTGATATATTAAATACATATAAGATTTCTACAAAAGTTTGTGAAACTATTAACATATGTTTATTTTAATTTTATATCACAAATAGAAATTATACATATAATTAATTTTATACATTATAACCGATAATGCTTCTAATAATAACACGATATTATATGACTTGACTTATAGGTATTAGAAAATAATATTATTTTTCAGTTAAAAATAATCACATTCAATGTTTTGCTTATGTTTTGAATCTTGCAGTTCAATATGCTTTAAAAGAACTTAAATATGAAATAGATCGAATCATAAATATTATTATTAAATGTTGTTTTTCTTTCTAATGATGATAAAAATTCAAAGAAATTTCAAAACTTAATGGCATTAAAAATCTGTTTCTGATTTTAGATGTTTTGACTTGTTGAAATTCTACGTATAAAATGATTAAACACATTTTGGATTTGAAAGTGGTTAGTACTTTAGTTAAAATTTAAATTATTAAAGATTTATATATAATTAATTAAAGATTTTATATAATTAGATTTTTGATAAGATCATTTTAACTATTGAATTTTTATTCATCAGAGATATTAGCTTAACTCAATTATATTAGAAATTTCTTGAGGAGATTGTAATTTTTTTAAAGCGATTTGTAAGAATTTCAATTAAAATATATGCATTGACTTATCCTATCATAAGTTTAGTTTACCCTATGTATAATAATTAATAGATCATACTGAAAAAATAGTGAAGAATGGAAAACCTTCAAAATTTTTAGTTGTAGCTGCAAAGGTGGTATAGAATAAGCTTAGTAAATATTACAATAAAACTTCTAAATCAGTATATTACATTTCTATGATTATTAATCTATAATAGAAACTTGAATATTTTTGAAGCTGAATAGAAAATGATGATGATATATTTTATAGAAAATTTGTAAGTAAATTAATTTTTATTATAGAAATTAGATAAATTATAAATTTTAAAAAAATTTTATTATTAAAATTAGATTTGTAGGTAAATTTAATGAGTATTATTCTATTTACTTTCCAATTTCAATACCTGCTGTTTTTGATGATAATGAGAATAGCAATAATAAAGATTCTTTATTTTCTATTCCTAAACACTTTTGAAATAATAATAGACATAACAAATTATTTAATTATCTTAATAGTTTACCAGAACTAAGAACTATAAATATATTGGAATGGTGGAAAATCACAAAATTAATTATCCAACATTAACTATAATAGTGTATGATTATTTATTAATACCATTTACTAATGCACCTGTAGAATGATTATTTAGTCAAAGTGGCAATGTAATTATACTAGAACGTAATAGACTTAAAGTGATATAATTCATGTGATAATATATCTTAAAAGTTGGCTAAAGTCCAATAATATGTTTTAATTTGATTTATATATAAATTTTTTGTATAATTTGAGAAATAATAATGGTTAATAATAATAATAAAAAAAGAGTATCAGAATAATAGTGCTTTTTCTTTTTAAAAAAAATATAAAATTCTAATTGTGTAAATTTTATTAAATATAAATATAAAAATATAAAATAATTTACTAAAAAAAATTTTTATAATATGAATTTAATTAATTTTTTTGAATTGAATGCAATAAGATATCCAGTTGGTTTGATTAAAGAAGGTAAAATGCCTTTGACGAAGGCTAAGTAACATTTATTTCATTTCTACTTTATGTATTCATTTTAGGATTTTCTTTAATTTATATTATGAAAATGTTTTTTTAATAAATAAATGCTTCACTGCATCTTAAAAATATATATATATATATATATTTAATCATTTTGATTCGGTTTAGTTGATTTGATTTGATTTGATTCGTTAAATATTTGATTTAATTTGATTTGATTCAATTTAATTTTGCAGAATCCTTTTCTTTCTCTCTTTAGTACCATTCATATAAATTTGTAAATAAGGTTTTTTTCTACAAAAAGAAAATGTTTTAATATGCTTCATTTTAAATGATTCAAAAAAAATTTTATTCACCTTTTCTTTACATTTATATGAAGTTACTGTCTAATATGAGAATATTAAAGAAAATCTGAATACTTATAAGAGTTACTAGTATCTTTTAGCTATTAATAAGATTAATAAGATGATCATAAAGATATAATATATAGTGATACAATCTATTTATTTTTTTCTGTTGACCCTTTATTCTCAATAGCTATGAATAAAATCTATTGTCATTTAGATAAAGCATCTTCAAGAAATTCCTTATCATTTTCTGCAACTATATCATATGTCTAATAAGTAGTTTCTATCAGAGTAATGAATTATTATTTAATCTTCTATTTATCTTTTTCAACCTCTGAGTGAAAAAAACGAGGATGTCTAAGAATTCTGAAAGCTCAGATTAAATCATTTTTTTTTGAAAGATTTATAATTATACCAAAACTCAAGATTTATTATTTATAAGAAAAAGTTTAAAATGAAATTAATTCTTGAGATTATTAATTAATATACATAAATGGCATTTTATAATTATTCATATATTCTTACAACTGGAGAAGTATGCAATTGGAGGTGCTATTGACTAGAAGAATATAAAGTTCATCATAACTCTAAGCAAGTTTTTTGCAAAGAATGTGATTAGTTAGCTTATTTTACATATGAATTTTATGATGTATATACAAAAAATATAGATCAAAAGAATACTACCATTGGAAAAAGCTGACTAAATTGGCTTTATTATAGGTAAAATAGATGTAAATAGAAGCAATGTAAAATAATATAACTTGTCACAAGAAAAAAAACCAGTGACAGGATGAGTGACATCTTCGATATGCTTTTTAGAGATTCTAGACTGAAAGAAAGTTTTTTTAATAGGTATACTGCTATTACTGCAGTCACTGAAAATAATCTGAAGTTCACAACTTACTTTTTTATTTTTTTATATAGTATACAAACACTACACATATATCATACATATATTATACCATAATATATTTATATTATAAAAGATAGTATAGAAAAAATTCAATTTTTTTTTCTAGAATTTATTACTCTTTTACTATTGATACTTATAATACTAATATTTGCAAATATTTTCCTTTTAATGAAATAAATATTATATTATATATTTTTCATTTACTAATTATTTACCTATGATACTACACATTAATATTTTACTGGATTTATTATTGGAGTTAAATTTTCTGATAAAATATTATCAGTGAATTTATTTAATATTTCATAGCATTAAAATTATTATAATTCTCATTAAAAATAACAAGTTATTTTAATAATGACATTTGTTAAATCATTTAATCACTATATATTCAATCACTTTTTTTTTAGTAGTAACCACTTGTTTTCTAATATAAATAAATCTGAAATAAATATAATTAAATTTTATATCTCCTCTTGTAGATAAAAATCTGTAATATTTTTTGAAGATTTTCAATATATCTTAGTTATTTTTCATTACTTTTCTGTATTTTGAGTACTTAAATTATTTTTTATAATTAAAATTGCTTTTTCTAGTCAATAATACTTTGGTGTTAGGTTGTAAATATTATTTAAAAGCTAACAGACAGTTATAATTATTTATTATTATATAGTTTTATTTTAATTTTTAAAAGTTTATTTATTGATAAAGTTAGTAATGCATGATATATTTATTATAAAATCATTTTTGGGCATTAATAACCATAAAATATTATTAGTTATTTACCACTTAATTGCTAATATCATAGGGATCATAGCAGAGTTGTAATCTCTGATGATATCTCTAATTTTGTGATAAATAACTATTACATATTATATTTTATAATTATTATCTGTTACTAAATAAACTTTTTTATTCTTCTGTTTGATTATTATTTTATTTTTTATTCTTAGAAATTTTTCAATATTAATATGCTGATAATAGATTTTACCAAATATATAAAAAATTAAAATTATTTTTTTAAAACTTGGTAAAGTTTTTAACAGAAATATTAATTCAATTATCAATCAATATTTTTCTTAATATTACTAATATTATTAAATTTAAAGAAATTACAAATAAATAAATGTAATATATTACTAGTTTCTGACAAAATTTTTTTTATTTTCTTAAGTTATTGATTGTATTAATTCTATATAATAGAATACTTTGTTTTCTAAACTTATATTTAAAACAAAAACAAATTTATCTACATCTTTTAAATTATAACCTGATATATATGTTATGTTTCTTAATAATTTGTTAATTAAACAAGTATATGTAATGGTATTATAGAAATTATTACTGATCTTGATTTTAAAAATAAATTTGTTTGAGTTGTTTTTTCTATTAGAAGTTCAATAATTGACATATTATTTTGGATTATATGAAAATAATTGTCATCATACACAATTTTCTATATAAAATTCTTTTGCTCTTATTGTTCATAAAACACAAGAACTAAGTCTCATTTGCTTTAGATTCTACTTATGTTGCTCTTAGTAGATATTTAACTTGGAAAGAAATATCACATCTTGATTCATCAGCTTTTAAAAAAGAAAATGGTATAAGAATATCAAAGGCTCTATAATAATTTACGTTCTAATCCTTATAACTTTTAAAGAATTTTAAAAATTTGTTAAATATATCCAATTTTACATTATTATTTTTATTTATTATTTATTAATATATATATCGATCTTTATTTTTATTATTTATACCATGACTCATTCTTCAATTGGCAAAAGATTACGGTGGGAACTTAAAAAAAATACTCTTAGTTAAGAAATCAATAATATAGTTATTAAAGGTTATGGAAAATATTTTGGCGGATGCTTGGTGAACTAGTTCAAATTTTCAATGCATATTTATTTATTTTATTTATCCAATAATTAATGATTGTCTTTAGACCTTTTTTTTGCATTACCCATTACTAACCAATTGTTTTTTTTCCCTTGCAAAGAAGTAGCGGAAAATCTTATCGCCGATATTTTAAACAAAGAAAATTCTGGTTTTTTTTTTGTTTCGTAAAATCCGATCAATTGTTTCATCCTTAAATTATGTAGTACAAATATATGTTTTTTCTAAGTAGAAAAGTCATTTGTAATAAAATGTAATAAAATGATAAGGCGGCGATGACTTCAACAAATGATCGGAAATTTTCCAACATCATGGATTTATAAAGAGAGAAAATGAAATACTTTATTTATTTATTTTTCTAAAAATAAGTTTATGGAACATGGAATCCATGTTCTTTAATAAATTCTTTTAAATGAAAATCTTCTTTTTTTTTATATTAATGAAAATCTAATACATTTGACGAAACAACACTACATGGAAGTCTGAAATGATACCATCAAATAACTCTGCTTTTCTAAAACTATCAATAAATATTTTTGGATTTTTTCTTTTAGACATCAAAACCATTTTATAATAATTTGGTAATTTAAAAAAATTAATATTTTTTTTATTTATTCTAATTTAGGAAGTGAATGTCTTTATAAACTCATCATAAACCCTCCATTTTTAGTTTTAAATTTGTTATCAGAAATGTTTATTAAGGAAGGAGGTTGTAACGTTTCATCCCTAAATGATTTCTTTATGAAAAAATGAACAAAATGTTCAAGAGATATTGATATTATTGTATTAGAAATTCTAGGGTGTATTAATTAATTGTAACATACAATTTTTTTATTTTAAATCGGAAAACAAAAAAGCATCAATATAAATAAATATTCTAAAAAGAAAGGTTGTACAGTGTGTAATCGGCCTATCCCCCATTAAAAAAATGAAATATAAAAAGGGAACCATCCTAAATTTATTTTTCTTTTCTCATTATTTTTTTTTTCTTCTAATCGTTTAATTGGTTGTGTCATTGGCTTGAAACGCCCTTATTTTATAACAACCTCCTAGGCATTCGGCGCTATTCTTCCGGCTTTCTTTCCTCTTTGCATGTGTTTTTGAAGCGATAAACAATCAGCCAAAAATGGGGACAGTCAACGGTGGAACAATTATCAGCTTCACACCAACTCCTTCTTTACATGCCGTAAACAGCCGAATGCCTCCAATGCCTTCGCATCATCCAACTGGTTGTGCAAACTTTACCTTTCAGTTACCCTCAAGTAAGTCAAAGATTTCTATTGTTGTTACGTTTTTTGTTCACTCATTACTATAGCCGTTATATATTTATTTTTTTATTTTTTAAAAAAAAAGTATACTCATCTCTTTGTTAACAAGACTAAAAAAAACTTGTAACTAATCTTTTTTTTTCTCTCTATTTGATAACCTCAGTAAATAATTCCGCAAAGAAGTAAGTTAAACTTTATAATTATGTGGTTGGAGATTGAGATACTTCAAATATGTGATGTTTTAGTTTCGGTCACGAATTAAATGATCAAATTTAATTTTATTTACCTTGTAACATAATTATTTACATTTGTTATTATTGAATTTTAGGAATACAAATTCAGCTGAAAGGAGAGCCAACCACAATGCCGTCGAACGGGCACGACGGGAATGCCTAAACACTAAATTTCAAGAGCTTGCCCACGCTCTCCCTTCCTTAGCGCAAGTTCGTAGACCTTCAAAGTCAATAATTGTGCAAAAATCTCTAGAATTTATTTATAATGCCCGCAAAAAGGACGAAGAAATGCGAAGTATTCGCAATGAAAATGACCTTTTACGAAAGGAGGTTAATCGGCTAAGAGATCAATTAGGATTGGATCCTTTACCACCACACGAGGAATCTAAATCATCTACATCTCAACAAGCTGACGACGAGAAGGAGGACGTTAAAATTAGCAACAGCAAAAATTCAAATACACCAGAAATAAAGATCGAAGCTGATAATAACACCCCCACCATTTCCAATGCGCAAGAGTCATCATGTTCCATTGATATTCAAATAAAGAACGAAGGTTCTCGCTCTGACGATGATTTTAGTAATGAGGATGATTACGACATGGAGACAACAGAAATGATAGACAAGAGTTCCGAAATAAACCAGTCGATCGATAATAACCAGCAACAATCAAGCGTATATGACGGTGTGTATATTGCTCTACCATATCTATTTATTTATTTAATTTAATATACAACGGTTTTCATCATATTTTAAATTTTTTATAGGTTTGTACTTGCTCGACCCAGGTCTAAATCAACACAGCTATCCAACATCAGGTTTTGGCTTCGCAATGGATATTTCACCTATAGATCAACAAATTGTCGACCCAAATTCTTTACATCTACAATTTGACGGTATTAATTTCTCTTTTACAAGAAATTTTTTTTAAAATCGCTTGTAAATTATTCGATATGCAACATTTTTATTTTATTTTATTTTTTTTGATTATAACCAGATGATATAAGTGCATATTGCGATACATTTTCGTTACAACAAGAATATTATCCATCACCTCCATATGAAGCAAATCTTTTGGAATTAGCAAATCACATGCCATATTCTCTGTCACCGGATAATTCACATAATATTTAGAAATCTTTTGTTTTTAATATATTCTATGTAACATGTTTAATAATATAGGCTTGTGAATAATTATGTAGACTTTTGGGAATGAGCTAGCGGGCTGGTACGCCGCTATCTTTTCTCTACAAGGAACTATTGAATGACGCGCTACAAAACATTTATTTAAATCTATTATATATATACATAATTTTTGTTATTAATCCTTTGTAACATCACCAAAAATAGATTTTCACCACCCCTTTTTCCTTCGATTCCATTTAGAAAAGTTTGGGTTTCCCCTCCCTCCTCTCCCCAACTCCCCATCTCCCCATAATTTATTTAAATTTTAAAATTTTTTTTATTTAAACGGCTGATTGTTTATCCACCAAAGCAAATACTTTGGTATTTAATTTGTAATTTTACACGCTTCTTTACACAACCTTTTTTTATCTAAAGATTTTATATATACTTTCATTCTTTTTTAATGTATGACATTTGCGGTTGCATTACTCCGTGAATTCTTTCCCTAAATACAAATATTTTCAAATTATATATAACGTATTTTTTGTACAACTTTTTTTATTAATAATATTAATTACTCTTTCCTTTTACTCTTTTTGTATTTGTGGGTTATTCTTATACATAACTTTGGGATTTGGATTTCTCCTTTTTATACAAATCTTACTCTTTGGCTACATATTTTTCATATATATATTTTTTTTCTCTTGTAAATCAACATGTATTAGTTTTTTTAAGCTTATCGTTTAAAGAAAAACGATTTGTGTTCCAATGTTCAACCATATTCTTTTTATTTTTATTTTATTTCTTTTATCGTTGAACAAAAATAAGTGAATTGCTAATTCGGATAATTTATTAGACAAATTTACCTGGATTTTTACCGGTTGATTTATAACGAAAATTTGGAAGAATTTCAGAATCGGAGTTATCCGAAATTGAAATTATTTGCCGAAAGCAAAGAAAAGAATTAAACCACGAATTACAAAAATCTAAATCAGGGTTCTCTGTAATAATCTTTAATTTTATTTTAGGCGAATTGGCTTTTAAGTTATTCTTTATATTTTTATTAATAATTCTTTAAATATCATTACTTTATAATAAATAAAAATATTTTGAATATCAGAATTTTAGACCTTTACACAAATTATTCAATTAAATCAAATCTTACTAAATTCGGGTTTTTTCTATAAATTAAACTTATTGGTAACACCATTATTATTAATTACACAAACATTTGTTTATATTTTCCGTTCTCATTTTTATTTCTTTTATATGTTGTAAATGATCTTAAACTAAGTCAAATCCATCATTAATTTGCTTAATATTTTAGGTTCTTATCTTTTGGTTATCTAATCAACTAAATGACTTAATGATTGATTAAATATAAAATACCTAAAATTTATCTTGTAAAAGGAAATTATGCCAAGAGAATGTAGTAAATCATTTTTTATTTTACAATATTTATTTATTAGTAATGACAATCGGAGTTCATTAAAAAAATTTGTAACCCCAATTTTTCATTGAAGGTTTTAGGGTAATCAAAGAAAATATGAAACATCTCATTTGCAAACATTTCTTTTTAATTCTTTTAATTCGCAATTTAATGTTAATCAATCGTAAAGTAAAATTTCTATACTAGTAACAATAACAATATTGATAAATAATCAATATACCAATACCTATCAATGACCTTTGCATCTCAGATTTGGCCCAAAGGTGCCATACATTAAAAAAAAAGTTTCTACCAGTAATATTGTCACTTCATAAAATAAAAATCTTTTTACACAATTTTAATAATTATATGTATTGAGTTTATATCAAATGTAAAATACTTCATCTTTTTCGAAAGATTAAAAAGAATAAATGTGAGGTTAAAAATTATAAACATTTTTCAAAGTCATATATTATCATGTTTCTTTCCAAATTTCGATATTTTGGCTATAAAAAATATTTTTCGTTTAAAAAGGATAATCCCTATACATTAAAGATTAAATATTAAATTTAAACTTTTGTCGCAATCAATTTATAAATTATGATGATCTATCTAATTTAATTTTTTGATTTAGTAGTTTTTGCAGGAGGAGGAAATGAAAATAAGGGAGTGAGTTCAAATGGAATGAATATGTGGAATTTAAAAGAAAAAAATGCAAAGGTAAAACATGATACAAAATTTTATTTCTTTCATTCCAGTCGTTTATTTATTTATGTGTGTGACTGTATATCGCTTATAACTTTATCTAACGTGATTTCTTTCTGTTGTCTATAATTGCAACTTTTGACAACCTCGTGTTTATAGACCTTGAAAATTTGCAGAAAGAAACGAATGAATTGAAATTAAAACTTCCAAATTAATTCAAAAGAAGCAAGCTCAAATTGACAGAAGTCTTTCACAACCACAGGTTTGTTATCAAATACAGATCTTATTTATATAATTTGTTATTTTCCATTAATACTAACTGTTATTTACCATTAATACTAAGTGTTATTTATTAGATATGGACAGGGCCTTCCAAAATGACTATAATTATAATGTTTATTTCATAGGTGAACTGAAAGAACAATTAAATGTGATTACTAATTCAGAAGAATATTGTAACTATCTACCAGTAATTCAGTCATCAGATATGAAAAAACCCAGGGCTGTTTGTCAGCTTGCCAAACAACCCTCTAATATATGTTCTTTCGTTCAAAAACTTCAATCAATCACTAAAAACAAAATTAGCATCAAGAGCTATATGGGAACGTTTCCAGTATGTGATATAGTAAATCATATGATCCGTAATGTGATTTTACTGAAACGCTCCCATATGTGTAAATAATATAGATCAAGCTTAGAAAGTGGCATTTTTCTGGCTTCGATCCATGATTCATGTATTTTGCGATATGGATTTAGAAAACAGATCTGAAAATTTGTTGTATGATGAGGTGAGATAATTTTTTTGATTTTTTTTTCTTGCTTTTTCAAACAGAACCTAGCTATTGAATATTGGAAACAAAAAGATTCTAGTAAAAATACTAATAAATAATTATTTGCTTTTGATAAAGCATCTTTATGATGGTAAATATTTTTTTTTTTTTTTTGAAGGTAAGTATTGAAATACAATTATAAGTTATTTTTTAATTCTAATTAAAGTCCCGTGGAAAATACATTATTAAATTTTTTTTTGTCTTTCGAAGAAATAGGATATATCAAGTTTTTATAGGGGTTTGGAACAACCATCATGGAAAGCAAACGGTTTTGGATATGATATCGTTCAATTTGCCTGACCTCATTTTGGATTGTTAAAAAAATGTAGGTCGTCAGATTTCAAGACATAATTCATCTTACGAAACAGAAACTTCTTGGTGATGTCGTTTCTTGGTAACTTAATGAAACAGATAAGATAGTGGCTGCTCTCACGGCAATTGCCAGTATTGCTACACTACATTTTTCTTTAGTTTCATCTATTGCAAGTGCTTTGATATCACATTGATCGCAATCAGTGAAGATCACAAGTATCATCATATAATATATTCATCAGAACCATATCAGAAGTATTAGAATTATTTTCAGATCAAAATGTTGAATTTGAAATACTAAAGTGAATGGTGTAATGCTTTCAATCTGGTGATATCCTTGATGCTAGTAATCAAGGAGAAATGGTTGTAATAGGGGTGGTAACGGTCGGTCAGAGGCCTTTGACCGACCGACCGGTTATATTGACCGGTTGACCGGCCCATATAACAATAATATAATTTAAAGTTCTTGATCGATAATTTTAATTAAAGCTTTAAATAATACTAACATGGTATTTGCAAAACTCCGATTTTTTATATATTTTATTAGGCTAACTCAATATGCATATTAAGTTTACTTTCATATTTACAGCATTATCGCGAACTTTATTAAAAAATAAATTAAAAATTTTTATTTATAAAAAATTACATAATTAAAATAATTGTTAATTAAATGCAAAGAATTCTTGGATTACTAATTAAAAAATGTTTGGTCAACCGGTCGGTCAGAAACTTTTGACCGACCGATATTGGTTACGGTTATGACCGGTCATGACCGTAACCATTAGCATCCCTAGTTTTATCACTTTAAAAAGAAAAAAGAGTTTTAATAATAGATCAAATAATTTCAATAGGAAATTATTTAATTAGAATTTTTTATATGATCTGACTCTTAAACTTAAATAAAGGTATCCCTCTCTATTTGTCTTTTGGATTTTTCTTTAAAATTTTTCAAAGATTTCCAAGAAAAATTTTTACATGTTAAATGTTATAAGATTCAAATTTATTATACTTGATTATATGTTATATTTAAAAGTTTATATGTAATGGTTATTATAGTTTATTTATTTAATCAAGAAGGTATTGATCTTGTAATTCCTATATGCAGGATTGGAAAGTACAGTGTTAGTACAATGATTAGTACAGTTAGACAGTTAGTACATTATAATAATTAATATATAAATTATTATAAGTATAATACAAGTATGTATAGTATTAATTTTATCTAGTACATATAAAATTCCCAACCTTGCTTATATGTATAATCATAATAATATTGAGTATTATAATTCAGATATTTCAAATATATATCTATCAATCTAAATTTGTATAATTAAAAATTCATAATATTTATAGGTTAAAAAAAATAAGCAAGCAATAATCAGAAATAAACTTTATAATATAAATAATTTGAAATAATATTTAACATTTGATATTAATAAGAAAGATATTAATTATACTTAAAAAAATTTTTATTAATTAGTATTTTATATAATAAAATAATTATATATTATTATTGGTTGAAAATTCATTATTAAAAAGTTGATCTATAGAAGTTACTAGAATTAATTTTATTATTGATCACAAATTAGAAGATCTGCATAATTTCTGATTTACCTGATTTTTAATATATTTCTTATATTTCTTATAAATCTGATATTTTTGTTTTCACTTATTCTATTATTTCACTTATTTTCATTATTTTATTATTCTCATTATAATTATTTATCTTATATTTATTATATCTTATATATTAGTTAATACTTATAGTTACAAATTTAATTAGTTTATAGTATAACAATTAGTTAGCTATAGTAAATTAATTTTGTATAAATAGAATAACTTTTTGCTTAAGTTGTAAATTAACTCATTTATAAGTTTTAACTCTTTTGCGAGTTTTATCTCTATTAAATAATAAATAATAGAATCAACTTCAAAATATAATTACTTTTTTCTTCTATTTGTCTTTTATTTAGGATTTGATCATGAACTACTATATTAAAGTTCATTACTTAGAATAAATAAATTTTCTAAGTTTCTTTTAAATCCTTAAACTTTTAAATACACAAAAGTTAAGTGAAATAATTCCAAAAAATTTCAAATATCTATAAAACATAAAATTCCTAAGGTTGTAAAATCTAATGATAACAAACTTACTTAATATAGTAAAATAACTTAGACAAATATGTGAAAGAAATTTATTCTCATTGACAATATAAATCATATTTAAATATTTAAATTAGTTAAACTTTAAATTGTTAGACAAAATCTAAGAGTTTAGCTAATACTTTAGTAAGATAAAACTTAGTAAAATCATTTTAAAATCTTATAAAAATCTGTAAAATTCAAAAAAGGTAAAATTATATCCCTATAAATAATCAGTATAAGGAAAGTATACGGAAATAATACGTTTAAAAAACGTATAAAAAACGTATAAAAACAG
>CAMKVN010000654.1:0-25831 GCA_946474995.1 Funneliformis geosporum
ATGTTTTAAAAAAAAAATAGACAAAAAAAAAATTTTTTTTTAAATATTTTATTTCGTTTAATTTGATTGGTTGACCCAAATTTTATCAGGTCGGGTCATAAGCTTGACCTGACCTGATGTTGATCTGAAAATTTGTCTACCTGACCTGGATTTTTCAGGTCAGGTCGGGTCGGGTCACAGGTTGACCTGACCTGATTCAGAGCTCTAATCTGAAACTTACAAACTCTAATTTTATAGATTAATTTAGTAAAATTAGTTTTGTCTGAAATACTTAGATACAGCATATAAACTAGAATATAAAATCATCTGAAAATATAAACCCTTTAGTAGAAATACTAATTTTAATATTAAATTTCACTATCCTTTAATAGATAAAAAACATTATATAAAGACCTTAATATTTTTTTGAATAAATCAAGAAAAAAAATTAATAAATTTAATAATATTTTAAATTATCATACTTATATAAATCACAAATGGTTAATTACAAATGTCTATTTTGTAAGCATACATTTAGTAATCATTCAAGGTATAGCCAGAATATTAACGTTTGTGATCAAACTATCAGTGATAAAAGTAATGATTCTATTATAAATATTAATGATATTTCACTAGAAAGTGAAAAGATTTTTAATTCTATTAAAGTCTATTTTTCAATAAAGTATAGTGATATAATTTTTTTTAAATATTTTTAAATATATATATTATTTATTTTAGATAAATAACGAAAGTTTATATGAAAATCTCCTTCCACTTGTTAAAGAATTATCAAATTTCAATATAAATTTTATTTGTAATTCTCAATAAAAATATATTATCTCTTATATTTTTAATTAATTTATTGATTTACTTTTTAAGTAAAAAAATCAGGTTTTAATAAAAACTCTTAAGATATCATGGATTTTTTTTTGTATTTTTTACTAATTCTTCAAATAACTAATTTTTTTATTCTATTAATATTTATTTAATTTCTTTAGCATGTCTTATAATTTTTTATCAAAATATATTATTAGAAACACTATTAATTGCAACTGATTATCAGTTCTAAAATAAGTAACTTATATGATTAGTTATTTTCTATCTTGACTTAATTTATTTTATTTATAATTAAAGAATTTTTACTAAATATAATATGATTACTATTAAAATCATAAGTAAATATAGTTATAGAATTTAGAAATTTATTAATAATTATTAATCATTTAATTTTTTTTTCATAGCTTTATTTTTTTACTTTTGATTTACTTTTCATATTTATTATCATTTGAATAAAATATACATTTATTATAAACTATAAATACCTTTCTTTCTTTCCTTTAAATAAGTTATTATATATTTAGTTTATAAATTTATCATAATATTTCGATTAATAAATCATGAGTTATAAGCTTTTAAAATTAGAAAATTAGATGTTATATTAGTTTTGAAAGCTAATATATATATAGACACTTTGCAATAGAAAGATATAATACTCTAAAAAATTAAAATTTTACTTAATAAACTATTTTTAGTAAAATAAATTGAGAATAATATTAATTCATAAAAAAATTTTTTAGAGTATTGTATTTTTTTATTATAAAACTTCTATATATAAGACTTATAAATTATAAAAACTTATATATTTTATATTAAAATTTATATAAACTTATATTTAAAATTTTTTTAAAATATGATATAAAGTTTTAATTTTATTAAGATTTTATAAATACAATAATGATTTATTTTATAAAATATTGTATTTTATTATTTTATCAAAATTATTATTTGAATTTTTAGAAATCATGTAATGTATATTATATGATTTTTAAATCATATACATATGCAAATATATATATAATGAAATAGAATCATATTTATTATCCATTTCTTTATTATCTTTATCATAAAAGGTTTGCTAGAAAAATGGATTTTAAGAATTTTTTAATAAATTCTGAATTTATTGCATTTTTTTTTTTTAATGATATGATTAAAAAGTAATCTTTTAAATTAATGTGCAATAAAAAAAAAATAATAGACCATATTTTTTAAAAAAATATATATAATAATACAATTTTATGATATTAGCTTGATAAAAGATTTCTTAATAATTCAAAATATATTTAATATATATTATGAAAAAAAAATATGATCATCTCGTGTTTCGTTTTACAAAGAGAAATTTTTTTATCTAAAAATGCTATTTGTCATTCACATAAAAAAAAATTCGCTGCTATTTTATTAAGCAGAACTATAAAAAAAAAATTATCGTTCTAATAAATAATGATTTTCGCTAATTAATTACAACCGATCAACATTTCCTAAATCTTGACAAGCTTCTTTAACACGTTCACTCATAGATTTCTCGCCCTCACGAATAAAAACACGAGGGTCATAATACTTTTTGTTTGGTTTATCTTCCCCTTCAGGATTGCCAACTTGTGTTTTAAGATAATCTTTTTTACTATCATGATATTTTCTAATACCATTCCAATAAGCCCATTGGGTATCGGTATCAACATTCATTTTAATAACACCATAACTAACAGCTTCTTTAATTTCTTTTTTGACGGATCCACTACCACCATGAAAAACGAACCAAATTGGTTTATCAGATTTACAATCAAGTTTTTGCTTAACATGTTCTTGATGATTTTTAAGTAAATGAGGAGTAAGTTTAACGTTTCCAGGTTTATAAACTCCATGAACATTACCGAAAGCAGCGGCAATAGTAAACATGTCAGAAATTTGACTTAATTCACGATGAACATCCCAAATATCTTCGGGTTGTGTATATAATGATGCGTTATCAACTCCCGTATTATCAACTCCATCTTCTTCTCCTCCTGTGATACCAATTTCCATTTCCAATAATAAATTAATCTTTGACATACGTTCAAGATACTTTTTACAAATTGCAATATTTTCATGTTTTGGTTCTTCCGAAAGATCTAGCATATGAGAGCTAAAAAGTGGTTCATTATGTTTTTTAAAATATTCTTCATCAGCTTCTAACATTCCATCAAACCAAGGTAAAAGTTTTTTGGCACAATGATCAGAATGTAAGATAACTGGACTGTAGTTATATCAAAAAAAAAAAAAAAAAAAAAAAATGAAAATGAGAATGTATTTCTGTATTTCTGTTTCCATCAAAATTTTCATAATTAATAAGAACTTTTTACGTTAAAGTAAAACTTACACTCCATATTCCTTTGCAACTAGCCTAACATGATGGGCAGCAGCGATGGCTCCTGTGATACTAGCTTTTTGTCCTTCATTACTTAAACCTTTGCCTGCAAAAAATGCTGAACCACCTTGAGAAAATTGAAGAATGAGTGGTGCTTTGATATCACGAGCAGCTTCCAAGGATGCATTAATTGTCGAGGAAGAAGTGCAATTTACCGCTGGAATAGCAAAACCTTGTTCACTTGCAAAATTTAATAATTTGCGAACATTATCTCCCGTGATAACACCAGCTGGGATACCAAGTTCTTTACAACCCATGGTTAAAAATATTAAAAAAAAAAGTTGGAAAAAAAACGGAAGGAAAGTTTCATTACGCCAAACATATGATTTTATGGTTATTATCACGTGTCTCGTTATTTAATAATTTTTTGCAGATTATCAGATTACTGTAAATCTCGATTATGAGAATTCATTCGAGAGTTTTCGCAACTTTTACTAACATAATGCAAAAAGGTGTTATAGCAATTATAGGTACAACAGGCGTTGGTAAATCTGACTTGGGTATTCAATTGGCAAAGACTTTACAAGGAGAAATTATTAATGGTGATTCAATGCAGGTAATATGACAATTTTTAAATTCCGTTAATTCATTAATTAAGTAAGTAAATTCTAGGTGTATAAAGGATTGGATATTATAACAAATAAAATTCCGCTAAATGAACAAGAAGGCATACCACATCACCTTATGGATTTTTTGGATCCACATCAAGAATATCAAGTTACTGATTTTACAAAAGATGCACTTCGAATTGTATCCAAACCATTACTTTATTTTCCTATTTTGGATAATGATACTTTTATTATGTATTCTCAATAAGATAATTACTAAAGATTAAAGAAATTCATAATCGTCAACGAATTCCAATTATCGTAGGTGGTACAAATTATTACATACAATCTTTACTTTGGAAGGATTCCCTTATCGAAGGAGATTCATTTAATACAAATGATAAAAAGAGCGATGTTGACGAGGAGATTTTGGATGCAAAGCCTGAAGTTGTTTATAAACGGTTACAAGAAGTAGATCCAGTAATGGCTAGTAAGTGGCACTGTAATGATACTAGAAGAGTTCGGAGAAGTTTACAGGTAATTGATGATATTTAATGATCATTTTAAAATCCTTATTAAATTTTATTACTATATAAATATATAGATATACATGGAAACAGGGAAACCACATAGCGAGTGGATTAAAGAACAAAATGATCCGAAAGAAAAGGCCTCGTCATTAAGGTAACTGTCATTATTGATTGAGACAAGATCAAGGCTTAACTGTTTGTAAAATATACTTTAAATTTGTAGATTTTCACGTACTTGCATTTTTTGGTTATATTCTGACTTGGAAGTTCTTGATCATAGACTTAATTCAAGGATTGATAGAATGATTAAAGTATTTGTATACATACTTTATTATTAACAAATTTCAAGGAGCTATATTAAAATTAAATTATATCTTTTCAAGAGTGGACTTTTTGAGGAGATAAATTATTTAAGAAATAGCGTTAAAACTGGAAAAATACAAACTCCATTGGGAAATAAAGAAGATTTTACACGTGGAATTTGGCAAGCCATAGGTACATAATCAATTATTTTTGGTTTATAAAGTTAATAATATCAAATTATTTTGTTTATTTAGGTTATAAAGAATTTGAACAATATTTAACAGCTGTTGAAGGCTCTAATGGTAAATAAGCAATAAATTTTATTATACGAAATAGTGAATTTGATTAAACAATTTTATTATTCTATTTTAGATGCGCCATATTTAAATACGTTAAAAACGCAAGGTATTGAATCGATGAAGGTAGCAACACATAGATATGCAAGGACTCAAATTAGATGGATAAGAAATAAATTATTATATAAATGTCAACAAGAATCATTAAATAATAGAAATGAACAACATTCTGGAAATATTAGAATATATTTATTAGATGCAACTTGTATTCTTTTATTTTTAGTTATCAATACATTATTTTCATGTTTTCCTTAACAGTATATGTTTAAATATAGCTTTAGAAACTTGGAATCAAGAAGTCCGAGATAAAGCAATTGCAGTAGCTAAAGGTATTTCAAGATATGAAAATTTGAGTTATTACTTACTATCTACAAAATTTTATGTGTTATTATTATTTTATAGAATTTCTAGAAAATGGAATAGGACCTAATCCAACTTCAATTAATTCACGAGCTAAAGATCTTTTGAAATCAAAAAAAGATATGAAGTATTATTATAATATTACATTTATCTTTTTTTTTATCAAGTTTTATATAATAATTTATTTAAAATCTTCTTAATTAATAGTGATCTTGAAATTTTAAATAATTGGACAAAATATCATTGTAATATTTGTACAATATTTAATGATAATATACCAGTAATTATAAATGGTAATTATGAATGGAACCAACATTTAAAAAGTAGAAAACATAAATCTAAATTAAAATTAAAAAAACAATTTGATGAAAATTATAATGGTCAATTTCCACCTTGGTTTAATAAAAAAAAAATAATATAAATACAAATTTTTAATTAAAAATATTAAATAAATGATTATTAGAGTCCTGTGTTTGAAATTCAAAATTTTAAATCAATATCAATGTTATAATATCTTGATAATTAATCCTTTTTATTATACTTGTATAGGACTTTAGATATATATGAAACAATTTATAATTTGGCTTCACTAATAGAGAAAGAGCAAATTCAGCCAAATTTGAAGTTTAAAAATTGGTTTTTTTGCAATTATGTCGAAATCTAATAGTCCAATTTAGCTAGTCTTTTTTTTTAAAATGTAGTTTTCATTCTTTATCAAACAAAAAAACTTCATTTAAATCGATTATTAGATGCTGAGAAAATTGCAAAATACTAAAAGAGCAATAAGTGCCGGTTGTTTTAGAGATTTCAGGGTCCTATTTGTATTCTAAACTTAACAACAATTCTTATTTTTTTATTATGTATTTAGGTAAATTATTTATTTATTTTATAATATTATGTATCAAACTTAATCTGATAATTTCCATTTTTCATTTTTAATTAAGAATAAATTTAATGAATGTTGTTATGTAATAAAGTCTCATTTTAAATTTTTACATATCACTGGCTAGTGTCACATGATTTTGCATTTAATCGTGATATCGGTGATGATCACCGGTGATAAATAGCATAATTTTTAAAAAATCAAAAAAAAATACCTTATACTTTTTTGAATCAAAAATAAAAAGTAATAGATTTATTCAAAATTTCACTTTAATAAATACTTACACAATTATTTATAAGCTATAATGAAGCATCAAGGATTATAATTGAATATATTATTAATACTGATTATTAAAAATTATATATTTTTGGATTAATAAAGTTATAAATTAAACTATCGAATATGTTATCTAATTATGAAAAATGGCAGAATAGTTGGGATAGCTTATTTTGTATACGATTGGCCTTTAGGCAAATCATTTACCAAAATTTCGCTTATCCGCCACTTATTTATTACTTTTCTTTAACCAAAATTTTTCTGATGATTTCTTTTAATAGCCATTTGAAGTCTAAGTGGTATGGATTATAATTTATTATTGATGCTATTGTATAATGCGTATTTATTTTGTCAAAGTTCTTTCCCTTTAATATGGTTTAATTTTAGTAATCCCAGATTTCACTGAAGAGTTACGCTATCACAAATATTATATACGCATATGAAACTATACTGAACTAGATCACTAGAAATTTACTGGTTATTCACAATCCATGGATGAATTGCGATTTGATCGAGAGGCAAACGGTTCTCAGGATCAGATTGTAATAATGATGAAATGAAAATTTTGGCTTCCGGAGAAATTTGATTTGGTATTTTATAATCAACTGTAGCAATTTTTTTGTAAGTTGCAACTATATCCTCAACCATAAAAGGAGGTTTCCCAACTAAAAATTCGTAACATAACACTCCAAGAGCCCATGAATCTATTTTTTGATCGTATCCCAAGTTTTCAGTGATCATCTCGGGTGCTAAGTAATCAGGTGTGCCACAGAATGTCGTACGCCTTTGGTTTACACCTGGCGTATGAATTGCCCATCCAAAATCAGAAACCTTTACTATATCATTATTTGACAATAAAAGATTTTCTGGCTTCATATCTCGATGAATGATTTTTTTCTTTTGTAGGTAGTTAAGAGCAAGTGCTATTTGAGATATATAACATGCTGCTTGACGTTCTGTGAAAGGACCATCCTTTTGAAGACGTTTATACAATTCTCCATTCTCAGCAAATTCTAAAACCAAAAACACGCGATCTTTGTCGTGAAAATATCCATATAATCGTAGTATGTTGGGATGTCTCAAATGCGACTGAATCTCCACTTCACGTCTCAATTGTTCCACCATATCATTTTCTCGAATCTCCTTTTTGAATATTACTTTGATGGCAACAACCTTCATACTTGTCTTTTCCCTTGCCATATATACACGACCAAATCGTCCTTCACCAAGAGAGTCTCCCATTTCAAAATCATCTAAACACCATACTTTGGTCTCTACTTTTTTTGGAAGATTATCAGTAACTTGTGACTTTGTTGATTTATCAACGACTCCACTATTAACAGAACTCGAGACTTTTTTCACAATTAATGATTTCTGTATATTTTCTGTTTCATTATTTTTCTTTGTAATGGAATTTGTCCCAACAGACAGTGTATTTATATTAACAATAGGTTTTGATGCTAAAGCAACACGTTTTGAAATACGCAAAACTTCAGCATTTATTTTTTCCATACGTTCTTCAAATTTTACACGACTAAACTTGTTGTTTTCTTTGCCTTGAAATTTCTCATTTAATGAAATTTGGTTAACATTTTTGGTAAGTTTAATTAGCCCATTAGTAGGCAATTTCTCATTTTCCTTTTGTTTTTTTGCCCTTGATAACAACATATTTTTAAGAAATGGATTTACAATCAAAAAAACCCCTCAGCGCGTTTTAATAAAGATAAAAATATTGAAACAACTTGATTGGTTGCGATTCGTTTCGTCACATGATTTTAACCTAAACCCGATTATGTAATCTCAAAATTAGGTAATGTAGTATGCATATAAAAATTATTCAAATTATTATGATATTTAACCTTAAAAAAAAATTTCATCTGGAATATAATTTTTATATCAAAAAACTCTTCTTTTCCTAAAAATTACTAAAAATACCTATTACAAGACAAGCAAAAAATAAAAATGCAAAACTTCTCATACTATTTCAAATAATAAAAGAAATATCAACAACACTAATGATAACACTTCTTTCAGCTTTTCTAACAACAACAACAAACAAACTAAAAAAACTAAACAACCAAAAAAAATAAAATTTTCTTCTAATACTTCTTCTCAAAACTTAGAAACTCCTTTAGAATAAACTATTAATAATATTATCACCAGAAATAATATTATTTCTTTTTCTATTGACTCAATACCTGAAACAAAAAATCCAGAAACTATGGATATTGACTTAACTTCTTTTAGCCCAAATAACAATATTCTTCTTACTTCAGAAAAAAATATTATTAATGATTCTATATATAGTTTTAGCTCTTCTAACACTAATAATAATAATAATAATGTATTCCATCCAATTACGAATCAACCTATTATCAACAAAGGAAAGCAAAAAGATACTTGGTTTAAAGAAATAGTAAACAATGATAAATCACGTGAATAAGAAAACAATGAAATTTCTTTCAATATAATTACTATACCCACACATTTTTATGTAACTTATAATATCTCAGATATAAAAGAAATTCTATAACTGAGAAATACACGTTTGTTAACTCTCTTTTCATTGAGTATAATAGATATTAAGATTTAACATAGATTCACAAAATAAGAAAATTCTTTATCTACTTTAACATGATGGATTCCTTAAAAAATGTAATCACAAAAACATAGGAGACACAACATAATTCTATTTTTATTATTGTTAAAATAATAAAGGCAAAATACCAAAAAAGCAGGACTATCAAAGTATCTGACATCTTCTTGTTTATCAAGATGTAGTAAGAAATTACTTTATCAAATATATTAAGATCTCTCATTTTTCAATGATCATTAGAGGATCTTGACAGATTATGTTCATTGTATATGAAGATCCTATTTTTATTAATCAATTTTATGATCAAGTATAATTTGTATCCTTTTTAGAATTTTTCTTGAAAATAAAACCTACAAATTTGAACCCTATGCAAGCTGCTTTAAGACAATAATTTGAATTGAAACTTATGGGTTTATTCTTCAATACTAATCAATAACAATTTATTGATTTTCTACTTCATATCAAAACCAAATCCTATTTTATATCACATGATCAACAATACTGATTAGGACTATATGCATTCATTAACTTTAGCAATACTGAAGGTGTTAGGCATCATAATTAAAAAAATAGTGCAATTGAGTTGCAAATTATGATGCAATTAAATTTCCTTATGATACAATTAAGTTGCAATTCAATTAAAATTTGAAAATAATTATGAAGATTATCTTTATGTTACATAATCTCAAAAATACAAAGGAAAGATTCTATATTAGATGGAACTATCCAAAAATACTGTAGAAGTTTTGGTATCCTGATCATAAGTTCAAAGATTGTAATAATCATAAACCTCTTAATTTTTATCATTTACTATATGATTATTTCAAATCTGAGCAATACTGATTTCTAAAATCATTTCATAGCAATAAAAGATCTATTTAAATCATACTTCCAAGTACTCACAGATTCTCAGATTTCAAATTCATCTAAAGAAAAGAGCAATATTTCTTTAAATACCATAAATGTCTTAAAAGTTATTCATGAAAATTGGATGTTATTAAAAATAAACTTTTATTAATCAGTAACAAACTTAATTCTCTCAAAAATTTAGCTATTCAGCAAGAATAAAACTAAAAAATATTAACTTTTGTCTTAATCGTCTTGAATTTATGTATTACATAAAATATGATCCTAATCAATTAGATAATCCTACCTATGAATTTTCTTTTCACAATAATAAAGAAGAAATTAAAATTATGCCTCTTAAACCTGCAGTCTCTAATGATAATAATGAACTATTATTTTATACTGCATTAATTAATTTTCCAAATACATAAATAAATGATATGAATAAAATTGATTTAGTTAAAACTTCTGTTAATAACATCAGATTTGAAATTTGTGATATTTCAATTGCATTATATTCCATTTTTCAAACTCTTACTAATATTATTTAATGAGTGTATAACCAATTAATTCTAATACTAGTATTTGTTAAATACACCTAATTAATTACTAAAAAATTTTAACAAATGATAATTTCTATTTGCAATTATAATCCTAATTTTTTCTATTGCTATATATAATATTAGAAGTTGTATTTCTATTATAAAAATGAATCAAATTGAACAATCTTTTACTATATATAATTTAGACATTTTAGGTTTAAATAAAACTTATTTAAGTTTAACACAAGCTTTTTGTCATTTTCTCAACTTTCACATAAAACCTTACAAATTTATTTTTCCTTTAATAACCTCTCAACTTCTTTTTAGGGTGTGGGTTTTAACATTCAATCATATTTTCATGACCATATTTTTTTCCAAAAAATTCTATATAACTGTATTACATATATTAATATACAGTTTATAAACAAAACTAAAATTCAAATTCTTCAAATTTACTTTTTAGCAAATACTATTGATAAAAATCAATTAAAATTAAATTATTAAAACAGGTGCCGTCCAAAATCTCGAAACTCAAAATCCCGACAGACCAAAATCCTGAAACTCAAAATCCTGAAATCCAAAATCCTGACAGGTTCAAAATCCTGACAGACACGAAATCCTGATAGGTACAAAATTAGTCTATATTAAGCTTTAATACTATCTGAAATTAAGTTTTAGGATTTTTTTGGGTTCTGAATTTTGAACAGGTGGATTTTTTTCAAATATAATATATAGTTTAACTTTATTAGTCTAGAATTAAGTCGTGCGATCCTTCGTAAATTCTCATTCTATACCCTTTATTTTATTTCACATGTTATTACATTATTCTATTTTATTTAATGTTATATTTAATTACATTTTATTATATACTATATTTAAGAATTCTATTTTTTTATTAATTTTTGATATTATCATTTACAAAAGCTATGATTTCACATTATTTATTAAACATATCTTCATACATTTTTTAAACAATTAAATAAAATACCCCCTACATTATAACAGGTAAACTCATATTGCCAAAAAATGCAATTTTGAATGGTGTGGGTAAAATATTTCATCTTAAAAAAGTAATCCAGAATAATATAAACCCATACAATATAAATTTAAATTAATAAACACTAAAAATAGCATAAGCTGGTTTTAATCACATGTTACACGATTTAAAAGGTAGATAATAATTCCCTCATTAGTATATTTATAGATAAATAAAGCATCTTAATATATTTATTAAATATACTGCACATAATTATTGCGCGTAATTATAATAAATTTTCAATTTCGAACGAAAACTTCTTATTTTTGCTTTCTCATTCTTTAATTATAAAAATATATTAGAAATGGAAAATTATGAAATATGTGATATTGTTCCATCCAAAAAAAAAAATAATAAAATAAATGTTCAAGGTTATTTAATGGTAAAAGAACAAGCACAAAAGGATACATATTATTATTATTATTTTTTTTTCAATGTGACACTGCCAGTAACTTTATTATTTTATAAAGAAATTAAATACAAAGAAAAAGAAAAGTACTAGCTATCTCTCGTGATTATTTTACAAACCCGTTTGAATCGATCAATCATCGTCTTTTCCCTCCAATAGACCCACTAAATTTATATCTAATGACTACTGTTTTTACCAAGAAAAGAAAAAGAAAAGAGTCAGTGTCTATCTAAAATCTGGAAATGAGTTACCATATATGTTTGCCAAGTGAATCCATGTTTCCCAAGCATTAGGTATATGATCATCTGTTGAGTGAGCAAGCGTTGAAACTGCGCCTTTTTTGAATTTGTCCTTTTTAGTGATTCCTAGAGATCGTTCTTTGTCAATCACAAGTTGACAACGAGGTTTCCATATTTTTTCAAAGAATTCATTGAGAAAGAAAGTGGTAAGTTTAGTAATGATTGAGAAACACTTTGATTTGTTCTGAGTAATTGAGTGAATCAAGTTGACTAAGGAGGATAAAACACAAAGTCGAATAATATCAATGTAACCATCGTTACTAGAAGAAGGTAAAGCAAAAATGCGATCAAAAAGATCCATTATTTCTAGAAGAGAAGAAGATTCAATGAAATTAGGATAATCTTTGAGCAGGATGACGATGTGAGATTTGGTGAGTGAAATAATATCAGTTATTATATTGGAGCGAGCGGGACAAGTCCAAAGATGTGTAAAGGTTTCTGACATATCGTTACAATCAAGGCAATTCCAATTTTTTAGAGATCAGGACGTAGCTGCTCCATACGATTAAGCACAGGCAGTTCATCCACAAAATTCTTAATCATATAAGTCTTAAGCCGAGCATCAGCGAAGGACGTTATCAAGGATGATGAGTCCAAAGTTAGGATGTTCCAAATGGCATGCCAGTTAATGTCGTTAGAGCTAGTAAGGAATCTCAAATCCCTATTTCTGTGTAAAGACAGAAAGTTACTGAAGTGTTGTGCATTGAAAAAGTTTTTAAAGAACTTTCGAATTGATGATTCAATTGTGATAAGTTTGAAGCTTATAGCAAGGTTCCTAGATCCAATTCCAGTTAATTCAGGTTGAATAGGAGGGAAAGAGCGACCATGTTTAGCAAGAGAATCAGCTATATCATTAAAGGTGTTACCATCATGAGCTTTAACTTTGTGTAGAATGACATCAAGAGCCAGGGTGTTAATAATATATTGCATCAAATTCCAGATAGTATAATTAGGAATTTTTTCCAAGAAGCGATTAGAGAGATTGCAATTTGTAATGACGGAACAAAAACCATGTATCAGAGCTTGACTGTCTGTGTATATGTGAATTTTTGATAATCTAGCAGAAACCAGAAGTGTCGTCATAAAGGCGAACAGTTCTGTATGAGTAGAAGATGGCTAATTTTCTATGGAAGCAGCAAATTGGTGATATTGGAAGGTAGAATCAACACAAATCCAACCTATACCCATTTTACAGGAGTCTAGACGAGGGTCTATTAATGAACCATCTGTGTAGAAAGTAAGGTCTTTAGAAGCAGACAAAGCGGCTTGGAGAGAAGAGAGAGTGGGAAGGTGTGGAGAAAACGGTAATAATGTATGAAAAAGATCAACAGTGGAAGATTGTGAGCGGTGGTGCTGGTAAGTTATAAAACATGTTGAAAGCAATCTGTAAAAGTTCGTTCAAAGAATATTTGATTCTTCTTCCAATAATGTTAGGTAAGTTAGGTAACAAATCAACTCAAAGGATACGATCAGATTGAATTCTGAAAGTGCAATTATTAGATTGGGCATTATAAGCGAAGTTTACGCATCCAGTGCATTTGATAAGAAAAGAAGTATGGTCGTTAGGTCTGATGGCATTAAAATGATAGCAAATAAACCATCTAGGACATGAGAGTTTGTCAAAGATTTGTCCAAAAGAAACGGAGTTCAAAATCGGATTCCAAGAGGCAATGAACTCTTTTCTTTGATTGACGGGGATAGAGGTGACAGCTAAATGTTTATAAATAGGCAATGGTTGAGCTAATCTAAATTCTAATCTAAGGTTTCTACTACTAGTATTATCTAGAACTAAGTCTTCTAAATCTGAAAAAAAACCTAGAGTTACTCATATGCAATGTATGATGATTAAAATTCCTAAGGAACAAATCAGATTTTTTAATTAGAGAGTAACCAGTAGCATCGATAAGTTGATCTAAATAAATAAGGTTATGTTGACGAAGAAAGTTAGTATATTTAAAAAGCAAATCAGAGGAGAGAATATTGGTAAGGGGAAGTTGTCCTCCTTTAATATGGTTAATCAACATAGGAGATGGAGTGAAGGACAAATGTGTAGAGGAAGATTTAAGGAGACTCAAGGAAGCACCAATAAGGTTATAATGAGAATGACGATCAAAGGATTTTTTCCAAGAGTCTAAAGGAAAAGTAGGAAGAGAATGTTGTAATTGTAGTTGGAATAAACGAATAATAGAAATATGCTCGTAAAGCGAATTATTGTTGAATTGTTGTAGAAGAGCACAAGAAAGTGATTTAATCTGACGTGACCAAAGATCATTTAAATTATAAAATTGTTAAAGTTAAGAAGAGCATTAGGAAGTGTAACAGCAAACTTGTTCTTTTTCTTGAAAAGTGAACGAATTGGTGTAAAGATTCGATCACAGTCGGCTTTTGATAAGAGTGTAAATTGTATGCGATATTCTATAAGAGGACATAGCATCATATTTATGATATAAGCGAATTGTTTGTCGGTGATGGGTTTATAATGCATGGTATTGATGAAGCGTTGAATATCTAAGGAGATCTGTTTTTTAACGAAGGCGACCGAGCGTTTGTGATTGATCCATACTCCAAGAAATCTAATGGAGCTTTGTTCAGCAATTACATCGACATAAGATGACCCAAATCTTAAATTAACATTAGGATTCTGGAAGATCTTGGTAGTCAGAAGTTTCGATTTCTGTTTATTGAGAGCAGATTGTATAATGTTGTAAAATTCCTCCGCTATATCTAACATAGATTCAAGGTCTTGTTGATTACCAGTGATCCAATTCGTATCATCCATAAAAGCCAATGACGAGACTTGGGCTGTTAGGTGATTTGAAGATAAGGTAGTAAGATCTGAAATCTATCTATGTTCGATATTGTATCCTTTGTTAAGGCTGGCAACTTCACATAAAAGGGGATCTAGGTAAATACACCATAAAAGCGGTGATATAACTTCGCCTTGATCAATTCTGATTTTTACGTCATAGTAATCTGAGGTGCTATTAGCTGTAAAAACAGTATTTTTTCAGGCAGTGAAAAGATTGATTAAAAGATCTATCGCATGGTTAGGCACTTTGATACGATATAAGGCTTTTCGGAGGAAAATTAAGTCAACACAGTCATAGGCCTTTGAGAGATCTTGAAGTAAAATCCAAATTTCTTTGTTATTTTTGTTAGCATCCTCGAATAATATGTTAAGAATTTTGATGGGAGTCTCCGTTGAGCCCCCTGGCAATCTGGTGAAATTGCCTCCTCGTAGGATAGAATGTTTAGCAATAATTTTCGATAAGCAATTATTGAGAATTTTAACAAAGCCTTTTCTCATAGTTTCTAATAATGTAATAGGTCGAGTCTTTGTAATGTCACATTCCCAAGCCATAGGTTTAGGAATTGGAAAAAGGTGCGCGATTTTCCATTCATTAGGAATATCTCCTATTCTAAAGCACATACAAATGAGTTGCCAAAGAAGGTACTGAAGTTTGTCGTCAATGTGTGCCAGCATTTCATTAGTAATGCCTGATGGGCCAGCTGCCTTATCATTGGATAGATGTTTTAAAATTGATAGCTATTCATCCATTGAAGGCGGTTGGAGTAAGTTATCATAGCAGCTACTATTGACATACTCCTTCAGAAGGTACTGATTGATCCATCTGGGGGTAATGGTTGGAAAGGCGTATCTGGTAAGGCGAAATTTTGAAAGTGTTGAACAGTAGCTTCTTTAATTTCTTTAGAATCTACGGTAAAACGTTTGGTGCCAGTCATAGGATCATTAATCAACAAGCGATCAAGAACAATCGTGTTCTTCTTACGATTGAGGATGGAATCAATCATGGCTGATGTGTTATTCAAAAGATCATCACATCGTTTGTCAATGAATTGTTTGATAGCAGCAGTTTTGAGCTTGTGGGTATCAATTCTAGCCAAATTTGATAATGTCTTGTGGGTAGCAACGAGGTCCTGTTTAACATCCAATGCTAATTGGCTGGTAAGAACGGCAGAAAAGGAGATGGACGCGAGTTTCATTTTGTCATGAATTTTTGTCATGGAGGAAATTATATTGGACCATGCTGAACCTCGAGGCCATTGACCATCTTGAATTAACTTCGTTTTAAAGAGCAGTAAGAAGGAGCGGACCTTTTTTGCAGCTACATAGGAATCCAGTGAATCGTAAAGCTGCTTGTGATCATTGCGATTAGAGATCCAAACTTGCAGGATAATGTGTTTATTCACAGCATATATGGCGGTTTTAATATTCATCCATAGAGAGTTCATATTTGGACGAGTAGGCGAAAGGTCTTTGAGTCAGTCGAAATTATGGCAGTTATAATGAAAGTCAGTATATTCGGCAAATGCTGACCATTCAGTTGAATCCATTGAGCATATATTGGGAACTTGGCGTTTATTTTGAAGAAGACGAGACTTGGCTTGCGAGCACTGCTGTATATCTGCAAAAAAGCAAAATGATTTTGTGGTCTGACAAGTAAAGGTCAGATTGATCGATGGATGAAAAAAGAAAGTCTGAAATGAGATTAGGTGAGGCGAAAATGGTATCGATTCGTGAACTTCTGTTACTAACGCAGAAAGTAGGTTCGGGTGTATCATAATATAAGTCATATAAGTCAATGAAGTTAAGCGCAAAGATTTGATCATAAAAATCAAACTTCCAATGTAAAGGAGCACTATGGTTATATTGTGACCAATAATGATACAGATTCGCATTGAAGTCACCTAAGAGTACAATTTTAAAATCAGACTTAAGACTATCTTTGATATGTTTAAGAATCGTTTTGTGAAGGTTAAGTCGCTCTTTTTTGGTATCAGACATTAATGAAGCATGCAAGTATATGCAAAAGATCCTTAATTTAATATGGCCTGCAAGATATAGGTCGATGTAAATGAAGCGATCGTTATCCAAAAAGGTACGCTAAATATATATAGTCCAGGAGCATTTAACTAAAATACCAACTCCTGCATGGATGTTAATGCGGGAGCTCCAAAAAATGCGAAAATTGGGATTGTTAGAGTAATGAAAGCATTGATCAGATTTGTGACAAGTTTCTATAAGACCAATAAAGTCGGTATTGAAATTAATAAAGGTATCATTAATTGAAGAATTTTTGATTTCATATTATAAAGAATTAACGTTGTGAGTTGCGAATGAAAGACTAGGAGTTCCTTTTGAAATGTTGGAATTAATATGTTGGGGTGACTTATTGTTATTAATGTTATGGTTAAGTTTTAATATCATGAGAAAAGTTGTGGAGAGGGTGGCAATTATTGTTTAGCCAACTTAGCAGTCAAAGACTCAAGTTGTGCCATCATGATATTAAGTTATTTTTGTTGGAAGGCAATGATACCATTTTGTTCTTGGATGGTAGTCTGTAACTGAATATTAACAGGATGAGGAACATTAGCATCGCTATCATCCGACGATGTATTAGCAATTCTAGAACGCTTGTTAATATGAAATATAAAGCTGTTATTATTAGGTTTCTGAGTATCAGGGATTCGAGAGGCGATCGGAGTTGGTTGATGGGGAGTATAGCTTAATTGATTCTTTTCTAATTTAAGAATTCGGGCTTCTAGATCAGACATGGCTTTTTTCATACCAGAAAGCATGTCTAAAATTTGGTCAAGTTTCTTATTAGTATCATTATTGGCATGAGGATTATGAATCGAGTCATCTAATGAATTTTCTTTGGGGCCAGTATCTTTGCCTTTGCCTTTATTGTTATCTAAGGCTTTGGAGTAATTAATATTGTTATGATCATTAGGAGGTCGATCGTTTCTATTATTGTTGTTCTTAATGATTAGGTTATGAGAACCTGCAGGTTTGTAATGATTGTATAATTTTTGGACAGAAGGGAGGTGGGAATGAGAACGCTTGTTGTCGTTTGAATCATTTTTTGTTTGAGTTGTGGTCTGGGAACATTTCATAACAATGTGTTCAGTAGAGCCGTACTTGTGACAGCATTTGAGATCTGCTGCGCACCATTATATCTCTTGATTACTGAAGGCATAGTTAATTCTAATAGTGTCATTGAGTACTTCTTTAGAATCAAAATATAAGATAGCGAATGGTCTTGGTTTGTAATTATTAGATCTCGGAATATAGCAACTTTTTGCTTTAGTGGCGATGATAATATCATGAAGATCACGTGCAGTTGTTCCAAAAGGAAGATTGGTCAATTTAAAGCGGATATCATTTCTGTATTTCACCTGTTCAGGGGTGAGATCGGCCGGGTAAACTCTTACACAGTCATTGTATAGGTATTGTGACCATTAGGTGTAAAACAGTTTGATGGCGTTAGGATCTTCATATGTATAATAAGCGTGCTGCCACATGCCTCGTGTTTGTATTCTTACATTTGTAATTTTTCCATATTTGGTGAATACAGAGGTAAGGGAGTCTTGTTTAACATTGAGATGAATATCCGTGATATGCAGGATGCGCTGCTGAAACTGCATATTGTCTTTGTATTCATTGTAGTCAATCAGTTGGTCAATTTTCAAATTGGGAAATTTTACAGAGGAGGCAGAGATCATCGACTCCTTATTGGCAAAATAGATGACTGTGGAACGAATGAAGTTAACGCGGTAAACATTAACACCTTTGAAAGCGTCATTATGGGCGAAGTGGTTGTTAATAGCTTTGACAACTGTTTGGGTAGAGAGTTCTTTCGCAGTTTTGGAAATAATAGAGGCACAGACGAAAGCAGTTGGGCGAGTAATAGTGATAAAGTCACGGTTTTCAGTTTCTATATTATCGTTGTCTTCAATAGGAACGTACTTGTCTTTATCCAAAATGTTGGAAGGCGGAGTGGGTTTTGGTATGAAAGTATCTGCAACAATTTCTTCATCGGAGAGGGAACTAGGGTCAGAAGCAGTCTTAGATGAAGAGGCGACGGTTTTTGGTTGCTTGTCTTTTGGGTCGAAACGAAAAGTGTTTTTTGGACTGGTATTGCGTCTGCTGTTTTTTCCCATTTTTATTTGTAAAATTTTGTAAAAACTCTTTTGAAAAATTTGTTTGTAAAGTAGAGATAATAAACTAACTAACAGAGTTGAAAAATATTAAAAGATTTTTAAAGCGAAACGATTTTATTTTCTAAAAAAATTTTTGTTTCCAAAAATTTTGGGAGAAGGGAGAAAGAGTTTTTTTTCAGGATACATATTATTGGTATTGTGAGAAAAGAAAACTAGATAATTGTAAGGGTTGTGCAGTAACAACTTTTCATAATAAGTCCCATTATCTTAAAAAATTTGTTGAATATGACCACTCACCCCAGCCTAGTAATGTAAAAGTTGCAAAAAATATCAGTCAAATCAAGCAGAAAACTTGTACAATAAGAGATAAACTTATACAAATCATTCAAGATATTACTGTTAATATGTCACAAGAGTATTATCCCTACATGCCATCTTCTAATGCTCTTCGTTCAATAATTAAACGTGTCAAAAGAGCAGAAATACCTGCACAAACTATTAAAGAAGTTAATATTCCAGATTCACTTCGTTTAACATTAAATGGTGATACTTTCTTAATAAGAGACTGTGTAATTGGTAATGATCGAATTTTGCTATTTGCTACAAAAGCAAATATTCAACGCTTATCTCAGGCTTTATTTTGGCTAATAGATGGTACTTTCAAAACTGTTTCAATATTATTTCGTCAATTATATACCATTCATACACCTGTTAGTAGTGAAAATTCAAGAATTCTTTCTCTTGTTTACTCATTAATAACAATTAAATCAAAAGAAATCTACAGAAGCTTGTTCAAAGAATTAATTGATTTTGTAGCAGAAAATGATCTTACCTTACAACCTTCAATCATTCTAACTGATTTCGAGTTAGCATTAATCAATGCATCCCATCATGTATTTCCTAATATTGAAAACAAAGGGTGTTTTTTTCATTTAAGACAGTTTGGATGGCGAAAAATTCAATTATATGGATTTGCTACTAGATATGGTAATGATAAGTAATTTAGTTTAATGTTACAGCATTTATTTGCACTGGCTTTTTTACCACCACAGGAAATTCCAGCAGCATTTGATATATTAAAACTTGAAATGCCTTCAGAAGCAAATGAAGTTGTTCAATAGTTTGAAGATAATTATGTTCATGGAAGGATATGTCAGTATCTTCAAAATGGAACAGTTATTCATTCAGCTCCTTTATTTCTGCTACAATTGTGATTAGTATACAATTCAAATGAGATGGGAATTCCACGAACACAGAATAATGTTGAAGCTTAGCATCAGTGTTAGGAAATTTTAGTTGGACAAAGTCATGTAGGTGTTTATAGGATGATTGATGAGTTACAGAAGGAACAACAACATGTAAACCTTCAAGTTGAAAGTATTATTCGTGGTGAATAACGACCAGCAAAAAAAAAAACCTTAATTGAGAGGGAAACAAGAATAATGATGATAGCTGATGATAGAGAAAACTGCTTAGTAATGAATTTTTTGCGAGGGATCGCTCATGATTTTGCAATATAGTTATAATACCCCTGATCTTTTGCAATCATGTCGATCAATTACAAATTTTTTGATTTTTAATTAATTTTTCTTGGCACATAATATACATTTTTGAATTTTTTTTTGTTTATGAAAATAATAATTAATAAAACATCATTTTAACCTGCTTTGCTAATAAAAAAAAATTAACAATATTAATAATTAATATTGAAGTTAATTTTTATTTTATTTTATTTTAAATATACATTAACAGAAATAATAAATCACGAATTATAAAAATAGAACACTTGGCTAACTTTAAACTTTGAATATTATATGAAATAAATTTAATGTGTACATGCCATTATATATCTTAATCTTGACCCTTCTGCTGTATATATTTTATAATAGGGTCCTGTTCGGTGTATAAAAAAAAGAGTTCTATAATGAACTCTGGCTCTAATAAACTAAAATGTTCCAGCCCGACAAGGATTTTAACCAATCGGAATTTTAACCTATCGGGATTTCATATCTATCGGGATTTTGTACTTATCAGGATTTTGGACTTTGTGATTTTTGGGATTTTGGTCCGTCGGGATTTTAAGTTTTGGGATTTCGTATCATAGCCATTAAAACTACTGTTATCAACCTTATTTTAGAAGCTTAAGTTAAGAACTACCATATTATAATAATAGGTGACTTTAATATTAATTATAAAATAAAACAATCACTTAATCTAACTAAATTAAATAATAATTTTATCTATACTGCTTCATTACTATCAGAAGATTATCAAAAACTTTCTTATACTTTTACCTTAACATCTACAAAACCTCAATCACATTTGAATTATTTCTTTACTTTTTTATCACTTTTACATAATCTTACTTCTTTCAACATTTTTGATTTTTCTAATACACTTTACATTTTTGATTATTTTTCTTTATCTATTACTATTTACAAAATAATATTTTTAACAATTCATTTTATTGTATATTATAAACTACACAAAACAATGTATAAATTATATAATTTTGATAAAACTACATTTTTGTATTGGAACCTTTTTTTAGATAAATTAGATAAATTTATTAAAGAATCAGTTAAATATTATAATTGTGATTTTAACAATTTAAGTTTTTCACAGCTGCCCTTAATTATGCCTGGGAATTTTTTATTCAATCTCTTATTTTGTGTAGCCAATAAGCACATTCCTAAATTTACTACTACCTTAAAACACAAATTGCTTTACAGTTTTGATAATTCAGCTATCTACAAACAAATTAAGAAATTTTACAAAATTTTTTATAAATCAAATTATATATAGATAAAGAAGATAGAAAAGATATAGATAGTAATATATTATTCTCTAATATTTAGTTTATTATTACATTAGATGAATATTCAAATATCACAACTAAATATTACATTTTTTCTGCATCACTGAACTCATTATTTCATAAAAAAATTTGTTAGGTTACTTTTAAAATCTCAAAGCATCTATTATTAAACCATTAAAATGTAAATAAAAAATTGTTTCAAAAAAGCTTTCATTACTCAAAAAAGAGCTATCAACTATAAAAATGTATCCTCAAAAATGATTGATTGACTATTGTCTCAAAAGATCTAGGCAAACTATAGTATTTGATAAAGCACATATCGATGAATCTAGTCAAGACCCTTCCTTGAATTAAATTCTAATTGAATTAAAGAAACTGTTATTTTACATTTCCAAAATACTTCTAGCTCAAAAAACATTGAAACTACAGACTTCCTAATAATTAGTTTCTCAAAATTCTGGTTCTAATAGCAGAAATTCTATAAATTATTCTCACATATTAATGTTGCTGCTTATGAAAATATACTTGATTTTCTAACTTACGATGAATAGCTTTTTATTATTAAACATTTGCTTAATAATAAAACTCCTAGCTAAGGTTGCTTGTCTAAACTCATTTTGGATTTGGCTAAATGTCTAAACCTTTAGTTTTACTAAATTTTACTAAGTGTTTGATAAAGTTTCACCATTTGATATAGTTTTACCTTTTTCTGAATTTCACAGATTTTTTAGTAAGGTTTTAATATTATTTAATCAAATTTTACCTTTACTATTTAGACATCTGTCTAAACTCTGGATTTCATACAGCAATCTTATTCCTGACCCATCAAATATTTCTAATGAATTTCTTAAGAAAATAGGATCAATTACTAACAAATTTCTTTTTAAAATAATTAGTGCTTGCATCCTATCCAAACTATTATTTCTTAGAATCTTAAATATATAAAATCATTGAAAACTTTAAAGATTATATTCTTATCACAGATAACAGTTACTGAATAATTTTTATTTAACTTTCAAGATTTCAAATTAAAAACAATATAGCTGAAATTATATAAGTTTACTATACCAAATTGGTTCAAGCTTCTTCAAAAAAATATGCTATTTAATTAAACCAGAATTCTGTACTAATAATTAGATGCTAGAAAGCTATAACAACCTCTCTGTAAATAATATTAAATGGAATATAGGATAAGTCAATATCTGGATATCGCCCACAAATAATCTTTATAATTTTCCAATCCCTTGATCACTATTATTTGGAAAAATATTTAAGCTAACTTCTCCTGTACCTTCCTATCTATTCTAATATTATACTTTTAATAATATCACATAAGATCTAAGATCTCTATTGAAACATTTAATATTTTATTGTTATGTAATAGATGCTCTTTTAATCAAAATAGATCTATATTCAAGATCAAAATGAAACTCAAAAGACTGCCTTGTATAGCTTTTATAGATCTACTCCTTTTAAATCCTCTAAAATCATCACTTTTGGTAAAAAAGAACTATACATCAAAAATACTCAATTTGACCTTTAATAAATCAAGCAGTTAACTATTTTTATTCTTTAAATAATCCTTCTGTTTTATTTATTTAGAATAATTCTAAATTAACCCTAATATTTTAATAATAATAATTTTTTATATCTTCTGATATTATTTGAACCCTGAATTAACATAGAATTAGTCTAACTAACTAATGTACTTTAGAACTTTACAAGATAGAACTTATCTGTTTATTTTTTCTTTTTTACAATCATACTTTGACTCTGCTTTTCCTTTAGTTTATGATTTTTTAAGTTAGTTTTGCTGCTGCTTTACCATCAATTTGGATCAATTTCACTTATACAGAAATATTTGCTTTTTTAATGATGTTTTTGTTTATCCTTTTGGCTCTTCTGTTATCATTAATACTGATAGTCTTTCTATAATACTTATATACAATAGACACTTCACTAATACTATTAATTACTTTACTCTGTTATTTAAAACCCCTTCTTTATTTATTAGTATTTCATTTTTAAATTGATTGAACAAAAACAACTTTCACTTAATCTAGTTAAAATTAAAGTTTATAATAGAAATCCTTTTAATAAAAAAGTAGATAAATTAGCAAAATTTTAACTTATAACCCTTTCTATCTTGTTTTCATTTAAACATACTCCTTTCCTCTCTTTTATACATACTTTCTAATCCAATTTTATTAACAATGAAATTAGACTATTTTTCAAAGATTATGTATATACAAAAACCTTTATAACCTTTTATAATTTAAAATGTAATCAATAGTATATTAACAAATCAATCAATTGGCTATGCACTTTTAAATTAATTTTCAATAGTATACTATTACAAACTTCATTCAATGAATCATATAAATACAAATAAAAGTATTAATTTCTTTTAGAAGAAATACTAACTCTAAAATTTTAGAAAGTTACCTGACCTGATCTTTATAATGAAAATTGGAAATGTTATAGATTTTAACTAGTATTTTACACAGAACGGATCAGATCAGATTTAGGCAAAATCTGATTTGATCTGAATCCAAAAAATCTAAATCTAATTCGATCTGAATCTGACAAATCTGAATCTGAATTTGTATCTGACGGATAAAAATTTTTTATCAAAAATCTGCTTCTACCGTTCAGAACGGTATTTTAACAAAAATCTGTCTCTATCTAATATTCAGAACAGCATTTCAATATTAAAAAAACAACAATTTTGTTGTTTTTTTAACAAAAATCTGCCTTTGAAATTCAGATCAGCATTTTGATATTAAAGATTAATAAAAATTGATTTTTTATTAATAAATGCCACGTCCATCTTTTGGGGTGGTATTTTAATATAAAAAATTAATAAAATTAATTTTATTATTAATAAATGATGCATTTGACTTTTGGAATGACATTTTAATATTAAAAATTATTAAAAATGATTTTTTAATAATAAATGTCACGTCTGACTTTAAGGCGGCATTTTTATTTCAAATCTAACAAATTAGATCTGAATCTAAATCCAAATCTGTTAGATTGAATCAAATCCAAATTCAAATCCGATCCAGATCTGATGGATTGAATCAAATCAAAATCTGGATCTGAATCTGATTCAAATCCAATAAATCCAGTTTGATACAATCTGTCAGATTTAAATAAGATTCAGATTAAATCAGATTTTTTGCAAAACACTAATTTTAATACAAAATGAATCTTTTAATTATATTTGGTCTTGTACAAAAAGTCTTAGATATATTAATGCTATCATAGTTAAAGCATTACAGATACTAAAAGATTAACTTCTCATATATACATTGAGATCTAATTGGTCTAATAATTTGTTAATAATTCTAAATCCACTTTATGAATATTGGCTTTCTACTTTTCATAGCTTTCATACTTTCTTTCACTTCATTGATATCATCAAGGGTATTATTCCTATATATTTATACCATATTATTAATGACTTTATTAACTGTAACAAAAAATATATGCTATTTTATTTACTTTTTATGAATTAATTTGAAAATCTTATTGTAACATTACTATTTGTACTGAACTATCTTACAATATTATTAAAAAGAATAAAACTTATAAATATAGACTAGAGTTCTGAATCAGGTCAGGTCAACTTGTGACCTGATCTGACCTAACCTGATCTGAAAAATCCAGATCAGGTAAACAAATTTTCAGGTAAACATCAGGTCAGGTCAAGCTTATGACCTGACCTGATAAAATTCAGGTCAACTAATCAAATTAAACGAAATAAAATATTTAAAAAAAATTTTTTTTTGTCTATTTTTTTTTTAAAACATCTTTAATTTTATTTAATATACTTTC
>CAMKVN010000655.1:0-25829 GCA_946474995.1 Funneliformis geosporum
TTTTTTTATTACTTTAAATCGATTGACATCGAATGTTACACAATATAAAAAAGATCGACATTTGATTTTATCACCTCTTGATTATGCTTTGAAAATCATGACTAAATTTGAATGAAAATCATTACTATTTAAGGGATAACAGTCACCGAAAATTATATTTTTTATTTTTAAAAAATTAAACTTTATGGAACATTATAATGTTAATTATGTTTATTAATAAATTAAATTAATAAAATAGATTAACAAAAATAAATAAATAAATATAAATAATATGAATTCATTTTTTATGAAAATTCACAAAAAGAACAGTAAAGAATAACTAGGACTACTTGTAATGAATAATTCATTTAGTAAAAAGTTAAAAAAAAAACTAACAGCAAGGAATTATAAATTCGCAACAGTCATTTTCGCACTGTAAATTTTCATCTTCGCAATCTTCAGTATAGCATCTTTTTACGAGGGGATCTACTAATGAAAATGATAAATGTATGGTGAACAAATAGAAAGATAAAAGAATATTTAATTACTAATTTTTTTACCTAGAGTTGATGCATGAACTGTCAGGCCAGTGGCAATACAAACAAGAACAATAAACTAGAAAAGATATTTCATTGAAGTATTATTTTGTTCAGTGATAGTTTTTAGTATTATTTAGATATATATCTTTTTCTTTTCTCTGTCTTCTCTGTCTTTATATATGTTTTTTTGACGTACAATATATGATGATCCCGAAAGATTTTATTAAATTCTTTCTTTTTTAAACATCCTTTCTAAAATCATATGATATCTAGAAATTATTCTTTATTAAAAACATTATTCAAAAATACTCAAGTCCGTTCAGAACAAGAGCCAATCTTTAATATTGGGATTATCTGTGATTCAGCCGAAATATAAAGGTCGATCTAGTTGAAAAAGACGATCTCAGAACCGTACTACAATTTACATATTCAGAAGGTCACTTTTAAGGGGAATGTTTCAATTTTGATAAACAAAATTGATTTTTAAAGAACGTATTAATAATTGAACTTGAAAATTGTCGAAAACTTCATGATCTCAGATGATGATACTACACATTTCCTTTTGTATAGGTAAGCCATTCGTCAAAAAGGCGGAGGATTGCGGATAGATCGGATTATCCATCAGATACAATGGATGATCAGATATCCGATGAATCTGATGAAAACTAACTTTTTTTTTTTATTTTATTCTTATATTCATTTTCGTTATATATTTCCATTTTACAACATCAAAAACCAGCCAGTCTATCTCAGTGATAACACCTTATCATTAAATTTGAAATGACCTTTTCATTTAAAGTTCATTTGTAATTTAAGTCATTTGCAGTATTGGCCAATTTAACCTTTATGTGAAGTTAAAATTAGCCATAATTAGAATAAAAAAAATTAGGATATTAGAATTATAAAATCACATGATATATTTTCTATTTAAACCATGATTCAGCATATTAATATAAAATTTGACCTACCGGTATATCTTTGGCTTCTTATTAATTTTTTTTTGAAGTTTGCTATTCATCATCACTGGTGCTCAGCACTGGTATCATGTGATCTCATATATTATGTGACTTTTGGTAATACCAGCGCAATTTATAATAAAGGGTCAAAAGTGATTAACCAAAGCTTTATTTATGAAACTCACATAATACATTTGAGTTCGAAAATTAATTATATTAACCACCTTACCCATCCTAAATGAAACTAAATTAATGCGTAACTATTTCATGTGCTCGTTTTCTTTGTTGTTAGTTGAATTAGCCTTATATTTTGAACATCCACGGATATTATGACCTTTTTCGAAGTAATAACTACACGTTTTCTGTACTGTTACATCACCTGATTTGTTTGATATAACACGATTAACTTCTACCGCCGATTTATACCGCTTTGAAGGTCGTCCTTTTGGTTTGTGATATTCGGGATTTGATACTTCAGGAAGAAATGACAAAGGTTGATGATAATCTTGTATAGAAGGTTCTTGCAAAATAATATTGTTAGGAGTGTCGATACTTAAACCTGTACTTCTACGATATTTCATGATAAACTGCGTCAAAATTCCAATTAATTCGGATGTAACATCTTCTATAACGGCAATTTGTACGCTCGTTTTAGCTATAGACATTGCGGTCCCATATTTAAGTTTTTTGCTCACTTGTCCTCTAATCATAGGAGTATATACATTCTCGGTTTTCAAATTATTCATATAACTCAGAGGTATTGCTGTATGCCTTCTTTCTCCATTTACAATCGTAATAAAACTTGTTGAATCTGATAGATTCGAATTAAACCAACGTGTGTGAATCAATGAAATATGAATTATTACTTTTTTCGACTCAATAAGTACCCTTAATTGATGACGACATATCATTCCTTGATTTACAATAAACATACAGGTGCATAGTAAAGTAGAGTCTTCAAGTATAACATAATGTGATTTGCAATTTTTCGATCCAATATATGATACTTCCCAAAGCTCAGTAATATCATTGTAAGATATACCGTTAAGGAGTTCCCGTAAACGAATTTGTGGTACATCATATGATCTTTCTAATATACCACTAACATTGCTGTCATTTTCAACCTGATTAATTGAAATTAAATTAACTCGATAAAGCAATGATTGGTTCATTTGAGCTCTTTGAATTGATAAAGGAATAGGTGATAAACTTGTTTGTAATACAGAATCGAGCTCTTTGAAAATGGTACTATAAGTTGATGGCAGCCCAACCGATGGATTTGACCAATAATATTCATTAATTCGGGTATATTGAGATTCCTTATCTAATTCTCGCTCGATAGCCATTACCAACTCTTTTAATAATGTGCCCCGATCAACAAGCTTTTTTATAACACTAATGATTGACTCAACACGCTGTGTGCTTTCTACGCCTGCAGTAAAATTTTTGTGATACAAAATCGCGCCCAAGATTCTCGATTTGGATAAAGTCGATTTTCGAGATACGAACGACATGGCTCATACTTGGTTAACATTTCTTGGTATTTCGCATCAAACTGGTCTTCACTATAACTATTTCTCATGATGTAAAAATCCGATACGAAGCTTTTTATCATATCACCTTACAGCTTGGATTTTGCCTTCTTTTTTACGTTCTCCAAAAGATGATATATACATAATAGATGCCGCGTTTGTGGATATACATTCTGAACAGCGGCTATCATAGCAGGGTCTCCATCTGTAAATAATACCTTAGGTGGATGGTTATCAGATGCTTGTAATGTACAATTGAGGACCCAATTATAATCAGCTTGAGTCTCGTATTTGGTTAATGCTTGAGCAACTATTCTTGTCTTATAGTTGTTATCAATTGCAACGAATAAACTAAGAGCCATATCGTTTCGATTAGTTTTCGATGTATTGTCATGAATTATGACATCATGAAATTTTGGCCATAAATCGTTGCATTGCTCGCTCGTCATCCAGAATAGTCCTGTAAGTTCATTTGACGGACCCTCCACTCGTGGTAAAACAAAATATCCGGGATCGTCATCACGCAGCTTCAAAAGATACAAAAGCATTGTGGCTGCATCGGTTTTATCATGGATTCGTACACCGCGAAACTTATGTATCGCGTTATACAAGTTCTTTTTTTTGATGATCAATTCAGGATATTCTTTGACAAGCAAATTATATTGTTGTCCAGCACCTAAACGCCCATCTTTGGTATAATGCTCGATTTTGTCAATTATTTCCTGTGGAAGTCTTAGATTCTTTGGGGCTAAATCAATAGTTTTAGAGTCACACCGATGATTATGATTCTCTTCAAGTTTGGTGAGCTTTATAAGATTTGTTTGTTTCCCAAAATAGAAATTCGCTTGCCAAGGGCAACCTGTTTTGTATGATTCACAATTACGATGCAAACTTATGTCTTCAACCTTTCTCGGTTGATGAACACCCGATTTCCAACAAGCATAAACCCTACGTCTAACGATAGACTTGTCAATTAGATCAAGGTCCTTACGACATTTATTGGCCACAAACCCGTTTTGTTTTGCATATGAATCAATGACCATTTGAACAGATTCCCAATCGTTAAACAAATCGCCGACCTTCAGTGTAACTTCGTTCAAATTGACTATATTATGATCGTCCGTATCACTTTCTTCATTGCTTTCTTCAGGTTGAACAGGTTGAACAGGTCGAACTCTTTCGTTATCCATCAAGAAAATTTAAACTGCCAAGGCAAAAACCGAAATAGATTTTTTGAGGGAGGTGTATGTTTTAACCGATATAGTCTTTAACGTATCCAAAGTTATTTACCGTATTTACTGCAACCTAATAGAGACGGCCAAAGGTAAAGAAAAAAAAATGAAGGGTGTTCAATATGACAAATATTATAAGCCGCAGGAACAACAGTGGGTGAGTATATTTCAATATGACGAATATGACGACATTACAAACCGCAGCAACAATACAATATGATAATTGCTATTGTTTAAAACCGAAGCCTAGAACCGAATGGTCATCGACACATTAAAGACTACCCAAGCTCGATATATGCTACAACCTGCAAAGGTAAAGAAGAAAAAAAATACAACTTACGCGAAAATGGTTAAATCGCGTCTTTAATGTCGTTAGAACTGTGAAAATGATTAGATCACGTTTTACAATATTATTTTATTATGCAATAAACAATTAATCACGTGACACCGTTGCTGATCACCTGCGGTGATTCAAAGTAATTTTATTTTTTTTTAATCATATTTTATTTTTGATCCTTAACTTGAATGTTTATGTTTTCCCATTTTATTTATTCCATTGGAAAACAATCGAAGAATACAAAATAGTAAAAATATTTTATCTGAAAAATAAAGAATGTCGATAATTAGGTAATGAATGAAAAAAATAAAAGAAGGAAAAAACTCGTATAATGTGATCGATTTTATACTAAACCGACATGATTTGCAATCTTTAGATATTTTATTTACATATTTTGAGGTCTCGTTTTTCTTTATATAGGAAATATTCAAAGTAGTTCCATTTCGGGTTTGAATATTCGTTATTTGTTTTAAAACTATAAACCTTAATTTACTTGGACAAAGCTATTAAGGTATGCGATTGGTTTAAGAAATTGCTAAAGAAATTTTAGTGATTGTAGCATTTTAAAGCTTGTTATCCGCATGATTATACGAACTTATTCTTTCTTAGTTTATTAACAATATCTATTCGATGTCCGTAATATCACTTCTTTAAAAAAAACAAATTCTCGCAGAAAATCGTCAAATCGAAAAATAACTTCAGAAACGATTTTGTCAAAAAAAAGGGGGTGAATTTTTTTAAATAAAAGGTAAGAACACAATTTATTTAATCAAAATGCTATTTTGATTGTTTGCTACAATATCAACAATATTAATCTCTTTTTCTTTCTGTAAATGGACTGAAACTTCATTGTTGTTCATGATTTATAATTTGTTGCAGCGAGTTTATCTCATACATACGACGCAGTCATAATTTACAGCAACCGACTAAAATCAATTTTGCTTATTCAATTTTCGATTACAGTCTGATACCCCTAATTTAGCAACGCGTCTATATTTTTATTTACTGTATGATGGATGATAATATGAGCGAAGGAAATGATCAGGTTATTGTCAAAGAAGAAAAAAGTTCAAAAATTTGAACCATTTCTTGTTCTTTGAAATAGTTAATTGAATAACAAAGCCAATAAAAAATTGTTTTTATCAATTCTCATCAATTGATGCACGAAAGTAATGCTCTATTTTGATATTATTAATAGACCATTAAAATGAATATTATAAAAAAGAAGATGCTTTAAAAATGTATTGCCCTTTAAATCTTGGATTATTTTGTTTTATGATGAATGTATTTTTCTTTTTTTCATCATTTTTTTTGTTTTAAAAGAAAAGGATTAAACCTTTGCTAACGGAATAATATAATTAGTTTTTTATCCATGCAAAACCAAATAACTGAATTTGTGTTAGTTAATCATTACATTCATGTAAAATAATCCGTAATCCTTAGTTATATTAGAGGATGTATATGATTGGCCATAATGGAATCGCTAGAAAGATTTAAGAAAAATGTAGTCATAATAATTTAAATCGTTTATTTGAAGTTTAACAAGGTATGATTTTCGTTTGAAATTCGAATTCTTACTTCTGCAAGGTTTATTAGGAATTATATTTCCATACAATATTATGAAATTTTATTATATATAATTTATTTAGGGAATCAGCAAATGAATCGTTATCTCAATTTATAGTTCGAGTCCTTGAGTATCTTTAGCAAAGGCTTCTTCATTTTTTTTAAGTTTTATTATTTGTATAAATTTTTTGAATCGTTTAGTCTTGATGGAGGATGGATTCTTTGCGATATTGAAATTGAAATACATTTTTTCGGTATGATTATCTCTTATTTAATATGATAGGTAATCAATAGTATATCGAATGTTTATTTATTTATGAAGTAGTTAGAATAATTTTTTTGAACTTGGGCGAAAGTAGATCACTTGGAAATTTATAAAAAAAAAAAAATAATTCAGGGTTTTATTTTTATTCAGTAAAAATACAAAAATTCCAACTATTTATGTCTCTACAATAGACCTAAAAAGCGGTGTACTAGCTAATTCTATTTTTTTTTTATCGAAATACAAAATATAACGAAGCCTTTCCTCCCGAAAGTTCTATCGTCATGTTGAAGTCAGTTAGATTCGAATATTTGATTTTGATATTTAAATTAAACTTACAAAAATTTTCGTGAAATTCATTAAAATGTTTGGAATAAGTAAAAAAAAAATAACATCCATCAGTGAAATTTTAATATTTTTACGTTTGATAAAAAGTAATTTTAAAGTTTTATCCCATTTTGGATCTCTCATTTAAAATTGAAAAAAAAACCTTACCAACAAAATGTTCTAATTTTCTGAATCATTCTAATTAATTACGTACTACTTCTGATATAAGATGATCACTCACCTCAATGTTGACAGAAATCCGAAAGCTGTATTTTATCGCTGGAATTTATCTAAAATAAGCAGAATATTACCTTGTTGTTAAAGCAGGATACATTTTTATTAGATATTTGAACAAAATTTATAGAAAATTATAATATTATAATCCACTTTTTCTTTTTGATTCTAAATTTGAATTATACTTCTTTTGATTATGTATGGAGCGTGTCATTATAGAATTAGAAAACTGCATGACTCAGACAAATAAATCAACAAAATTTTTTTTTTTAAAATAAAGAATCTGACGAAAAAATGAATTTAGAAATATATTTTGCCCACGATTTGTTGATTTCAAGAAGATTTTGATCGATTGAAATGATCACCAAAATTTACCAAAATTGGTCCACCAATCAAATCCTTTATCATTGTTTATAAAATAGTCAGTTGTTTTGCTGGACTGGATTTTTTTTTTCTTATTCACTCTTCCCTTTTGAGATAAAGAGTGGAGCGGAATATTACCACTTCACCATTTGTTTTAAACATTAATTCAGGTATATACTTAAACTTATTCCTTACTATTGATTTAGAATTAATATTGGAATATGAAGCAAGACCACGTATTGATTTACTATTTATCTTATTTTATTTTTATGAAGATGGCTTTTACTAGAAATTAATAATACGTCGAAAAAATTGATAAAGTGGAATATTAATATTAAAAAATATACTGTATAAGATATACACTATGGAAGTATGATTGGATTTCTGCGCTGTTATACCTTAGATTGTATACAGGAAACGGTTTGATTTATCGTTATGATTTTTTTATTAGCAAGCCCTTACTAATTTATACATGACATGAATAATATTAACGCGTCGAAAAAGAGATGGGCGTAAAATTATTACTGGAAAAATGTAGTATTCGGATTATTTAGTTCGTTTTGGTTTTGAGTTGGATATTTATGATATATACTTGAATAATAATGGAATGGCGCTTCGATTACATTGATGGATTGTTTATACTATAGATGGAAAATAAATACTTAGCATTGAATATTGGACTTTTGACGCAGAAAACGCGGTTTGAATTTTCTTATATATATATTTTTATTATTATTAAGCATTTACTAATATATACTTGAATATGACGCGTCGAAGGAGCGGAATTTAATTAGCAATTACTAATATATACTTGAATGATTTGCCACGTCGATCACATTGATGGAGTGGAATATATTATTGGATTGAATCATAATCGGATGGATGATATAGTAATATTTTATGTGGGTTTATGATATTTTTATATTGAATATTGGAATTTTGATTTTTTATTATTAATGTCTTCTTTTATTATATTTGAACTATAATGACGCGTCAATTACATTGATGATAGATTGAGTGGATATAATAAAATTTATGTTGGATTTTGATTTTTAGAATATTGAATATATATGAAGCAAGAAACGCGGTTCGATTTTTCTTTATTAATGTTTACTTTTATTATTATTGATCATTTACTAATATATTATATATTGAATGATTATGACGAGTCAATTACATTGATGAAGTGGAATATAGTATTAGAGTTAAATTATAATTGGATGGACTTTATGTAATAATTTTATTTTGGATTTTGATTTTTTGCATTGGAATACATTGGAATTATATAGCGGTTTGGTTTTTTTTACAATTGATTTCTTTTATTATCGATTATTACATGATGAACAGAAGTTGCTATTGAAGTTAATTAATCACTGGATGGATATGAGTAATGATTAAGTGGAATTGTGTAGATAGGATGATAATGGCGTATCGAGTATATAGATGAAGTAATATTGTTGAAAAATTATTATTAGGATGTATTTAAATTATTAAGTGGAAATGTGATTCAATTTTTTAAATTAACGTTAAATATTGGATCTTCAATTAGGAGGAGCGATTACGGTTTGATTTTTTATTTTTAATAATTTCTTTTGTTATTATTGAGTATTTACTAATATATACTTGAATGAAAAATGACGCGTCAATACATTAATGGAGTGGATGGAGTGGAATATAGTATTGGAATTGATTTATAATTGTAGCTGGAAAAGCGGTTTGATTTTTCTTTATTAATGTTTTCATTTGTTATTTTTGAGCGTCAACTAATATATACTTGAATGAAAAATGGCGCGTCGATTACATAGATAGAGTAGAATATAATATTGGAATTGATTTATACTTGGATGGATAGTATGTAATAGTAATAGTTTTATATGGGATTATGAATTTTTACATTATATATAAATGGCGCGTCGATTATACATTGATGGAGTGGAATTCAATATTGGAGTTAGTTTATATTAGATTGGAAAAAATATAGTGGGATTATGATTTTTTATATAAATATTTGAATTTAAGCAGGAAAAATGGTTTGATTTTTCGTTTTATTATTTACTTTTTTATTATCAAACATTCACTAATATAAATTCAAATGATTATAACGCGGAAATTAAATGGTGAAACTGAATTTGCAATTGATGATGCCAATATATATTATGGAGGATATGATTAAGTTGATTTATGGTTGGATTTATTTTACTTGGAAGATGAAAATGCTGTTTAATTTATACTTGAACGATGTGATGATGACGATTCAAATACATTTATGGAGTAAAATTTAGTTATTTTTGAAAAATTTAGTAGGGTATATGTAAATTATTAAATGGAAATGAGACTGGATAAGCTAGCGATATTTTGGAATACAAGTTGGAAGGATCAGGGTTTTATTTTTCATTATTTGTTTGTTTTCTTTTATCATCAAGCATTTACTAATTAATTTATAATTGAATGTATGATATTGATTATTTAACATTGAATATTGGAATTGAAGCAGGAAACGCGGTTTGATTTTTTGTCTTTATTGCCTTCCCTTATGTTCAATAGTTTTCTAATTCATACGTTGGTTATTGATGGAGTTGAATTGAAAAAAAAGGATGCTATATGGTTTATTTGCTATCGGAAATTTATTAAGATGATTGACTTTTTAAGATATTGGAATATAAATAAGAACATGGTTTGATTTATCACAGTTAATTTTTTTTTTTTTATCAGCCTTTACTTATATATTTTGAATAATGATAGCGTTCTAGAAACATTAACGACCTGCGATTGATACATCAAGAATTTATTCTAATATTGTGAGTTGATTTATTGTTATTTTATTTAATTTTTTTCAATATATATATTATTATTATTATTTTGCACAATTCATTCATGGTTTGTTAAATAATTTAGATTTGGTTTTGGAATTGACATTTCGAAGGGATAGTGAATTTTGATATATTATGGTTTTTTGTTTTGCTCAACTTATTCATTTCAATATCAATGATTATTCAATAATTATATATGAATGAAATTTTTGAATTTCAAGATATATATATGGATTTTGCAAAACTTTGTTTGAATGAGATATTCGATATGAAAATAAATTTGATCTAATAAAACAAAACTTATTTATATATTTTTATTTAAAAACTATTGTGATTCTAATTTATGTATGATATATAATTAATAAAATTAATTTATAATATTCAATTTTAATGCAATCAATCAAATTTGTTGTATATTAAATATAAATATTATTTAATTACATTTTTTTTTTTTTGGTACGAATAAGTTTCGACGTCGTCAAAATAATACAAAACGTAATTTGTCATTTGTTAATGATGATAAAAAATAGATTAGTAAAGACATAGATCGTTCATTAGTAGATTGCAATTCTAACAATACTTTATATAGAACAAATGTAAAGGGAAAATTTACACTGATAATTCAAAGATATCTGATAGTTCTTCTGAAAGACATCACGGCGAATCATGCAAATTTCATCTGTGATGATCACGTAAATAAACTTACTCACTAATGAAACACCACAATTTCTAATTTAATCTCGTCATTTATCACAACGTTTTATCATGATAAAATTTAGATGATTCTGACTTTTCTGGCTCCCACACAATTGCTCTCTGAATAATACAATGCTCGGATATAGTGATAAGAAAAAGAAATGAGCGACATTTCAAACTAATTTCGTCAACTGATGGATCATCAAAGAAAAATTTTCAAAATGCTTCAGGGATGTTGTATTTATATATTGAAACTAATCAAGAAACAAAAGCTAAATCGATATATTTAATTTATACAAAGTAGAATTGGATCTTCTATTATATACTATCACCATTACCTTGTAAACTTTAATAAGCTTTTTGACTTGCTGAGCGAATAGTATTAGAATCGTCACCGAGCTTCGATTTCAGTCTCTAGCGGGTTATCCTTTGAAACAAATGAATGACGTTTCCAGTATTATTATTGTTATTACATATGTTACTTTGGTTATATTTCTTATTTGAATCAAAAGGACTCCTTTCACGTCTGGATCCATAAGTGTCCAGAAATTTTCACCTGCGATTGAGTTCCAGTTTTTAGGATTTCGAATATGAATGTAATCCTGTAATTTTTCCATTTTTAGGATCCCTCAAGACACTTCATTCACAATATTCATCTAGAATATCGTGTGAAGATTCAGCAGTTTCTCACCGTTTCTTGTTCGTGACAGATTTTATTTTAACTTGGTTGGGAATGCAGTCCAAACGACATCAGCTTGTTCTTTAGATGTGTATGTCGATTTGGATCGAAGCATTGCAAGTATGGACCGTAAAGGAATAGCATCTGGGGCCGTTTTGAATTCATTTTTCGCTTTATTCTTGTAGTAGATCAAAAGCAGTATCAAAGGAATTTTTTTCGGTAGCTCTTTCTATAATATTTTTCACCATATTTTCAATGAGATCATAACTTTCCGTGTTATTGTTGTAAATTATAGTAAAATAAAGTTATCAAATTCAAATGAAGTCGATATTTTAAGTCTAACGGGTTACAAAAACCGTTTATCAACTGATGTAAAATAAATATGGGCTCAGCACTACGGTCAACTCAACGTTTTTTATTTTTCTGCAATTATAAGCGGTAAATCTTCAAAGATCACACTGATCGATAAATTTATAATCATATTATCAAGTTCTTGGAAATTAAGTTTTTGTCGCATAACACAAAAAACAATGGACAATTCAATTCCAACAGATCGAAACACGTTCGTTACTAAAATTTACTACGCCATTTTGAGTCTTATTTACCAGATATACTCAATTTGTGAATAAGCTTGTCGATTACCAAAAAAAATTTCATTCAAATTTTCCCGTGAAAAAAAGGAATCGTGTATATTTTCGCATCGCATAATAATTATAGTCGCAGAACGAAAAGAAAGGTTGGTTAGAATAAGTCGGCGGCGCAGTACAATGGTATTAGAGACATTTCGTTGCATTCAATTTTAAATGTTATGAAATTCAGGGTTGCATAAACAAAATGCTTAAGGTATTTTACAAATTTTATCATTCGAAAGATGATTTAATTTTTCAAAGTTATAAACGGGAATTTAATAAAAAGTTCGATATTTAATTATATATAAAGTTTGTTTGTGGAGAACGTGAATAATTAATTTATTAAAAAAAAAATGATTCAACAATTCAAGCATTACTTTTTAATTTTTTAAACAAAAAAAAAAAAATATTTCAATATGAAAAAATTGATAAGCTAATTTCGAACAGATCTTTTCAAATATCTAGGGGAGAGATGCGTTAATGAATCAGGTAAATTTGGTAAGCTGGTTATTTTTGTATGATCACAATATAGTTCTATCAAGGATTTAGGTAAAGTTGGTAAACTAGTTAATTGAGTATTATCGCATCGAAGAATTGTTAAGGAGTTAGGCAAGGTTGGTAAACTAGTTAAATCAGTGTCATAACAATAGAGTTCCGTTAAAGAGTTAGGTAAATCTGGTAAGTTACTTATATAATTACCATCGCATCGAAGATTTGTTAATGAACTAGGTAAGGTTGGTAGGCTTGTAATGTTTGTATTATAGCAATGGAGTTTTGTTAAGGAGTCAGGTAAAATTGGTAAGCAAAATATTTGAGTATGATCGCATCGAAGAAATGTTAGGGAACTAGGTAAGGTTTTTAACTTAGAAATACGAGTATTATAGCAAAGAAGTTCAGTTAAGGAGTTCGGTAATTTTGGTAAGAAAATTAATGGAGTGCCAAAACATCGAAGAATTTTTAAGGAACTGGGTAATTTTGGTAGCTTAGTTATTTGAGTACTATGGCAATGGAGTTCTGTTAAGGAGTTAGGTAAAAATGGTAAGCTAGTTATTTGTGTACTTTGGCAATTAAGAATGGTTAAATAGTTAGGCAAAGTCGGTAGGCTAGTTATTGGTGTGCTTTGGCAATTAAGAATTGTCAAATAGTTAGGTAAAAATGGTAAGCTAGTTATTGGCGCGCTCTGGCAATTAAGAATTGTTAAAGAGTTAGGTAAAGTTGGTAGGCTAATTATTGGTGTGCTTTGGCAATTAAGAGCTGTTAAAGAGTCAGGCAAAGTTGGTAGGCTAGTTACTGGTGTGCTTTGGCAATTAAGAATTTTTAATGAACTATTCAATTTTGGTAGCTTAGATATTTGAGAATTATTGCAATGGAGTTCTGTTAAGGGGTTAGGTAAAGTTGTTGGTAAGCTAGTTATTTGTATACTTTGGCATTTAAGAATAGTTAAAGAGTTAGGCAAAGTTGGTAAGCTAGTTATTTTAAGGTTTTCGCTGCAGTAAAGAGTTGTTAATTTTCGATATCTTTGCAATCCTCCTGAAGAATTAAATATGTCATCTTTATTGAGTTCAGAAATAGTTAAACTTTCAGTAGTATCGTCATAAATTATAGATTCTTTGATCATGTTCCCTTGCTCCATATTTATTTCTTTAAATACATTAATAGTTTTTTGCTTGTCCTTGGTTACTTCGTGTTCACTAATTGTTTCTTTGGTTGCTTCTTCTCGTTCTATAAACCTTTCTTCTAAGATATTAATAATTTCTTGCTTGTATCTAACCTTTTTCTCTAAATTATTAATAGTAACTTGCTTAGATTTGACTTCTTCTTCTCGTTCTTTAACCTTTTCTTTTAAATTACTAATTATTTGTTGCTGGACTTTAACTTCTTTTTCTCGCTCGTTAACCTTTTCTTCTAAAAGGTTATTAGCTTGCCTATATGTTGCATCATCATCTCGCTGTTTCATCTTTTTATCCAAATATTTTAATTGAGAATTTGCTCTTGATAAATCATAATTTAAGATTATAATATCTTGCTCTCGGTCATCTAATTCGGCTAATAGCTTCTTTTCACTTTGTTCTAATTCGTTAATTCGATCTTTCAAACCTTTCAAAGTTTCAGAGTTGATTTCTGAATTCATTTTTGCGATTAATTATTTTTTTTTCTTGAATTTCGAAATTAACGGGAGAGATTTTCTGTTATTGTTATCTAATGCGTTATTTATCATTTTCAGCCCTCGACTATCATTCCTTATTTTGGAATAGCAAATATTCTAAATGGAAGCTTTAAAAGGAACCATTCCCTATTGATAATATACATGGAAAAAAATTTTTTTTCTTAAAATATATTAGTTAAAAGAGGTAAAAGCTTTGTACAAGAAATTGTGTGTGGTGTGGCTATTAAAATCACACCATTAAAAATATACATAAACGAGTTTTTTTTAGAAACTAAACAATTACAACGAAGTTTTAGCTTTTTTAATTAATTGATCGTGCTAAGGGGACTTTTAACTCAAAAATAGTAAAGTGTTTTGATAAAAATAAAAAAAATTTTTATGTAAAAAAAAAGGTTATGGTACGTTTGACCGAAAGCCATTTGACCGAATCTATTTGTCACCGCATTAAACATCACACTTCAATTGATACGGTTACTATAAAATTGTTATTTATATATGCATACGCGTGACAAATAGTTTTCGGTCAAATGTCAAACGTCCGGATACGAAAAAAATGACTTGATTCCTTGCTTGCGTAGTAGAATAAACAGAAATGTTGGTATGTTGATACAATTTTATTTAATTACGTGCTTCAACGTCGGCGTTCTATACTTTCGAGTCAAAGTACATATGCAAAATTACTGCAGCTAATAAAATTATTCTAAATCGAAAATACTATTTGCAATCGTTCAAAGGTCATCGTTTACCTATTATTTTAAGAACAATTTGTCCTTTGAACAAATTGAAGAAAACATTTGGCAAGTAGTCATTTTTATTTTTCAATTATTTGTATTAAATAACAATAAGAATTGATAAAATTTTATTAATTCTTTCAAATGTATTTATTCAATGTTGTAAATTAGCATTTTTTATTAAAAATAAAAATGAATATAACATAAATAAATTGTGAAATACTAACTAATACAAAAAAAAAGCATTTATTATATACTCTAATAAGATTCCGACAAGTGGCAAAATCGAAATTAGTTTTGAAGTTTTGCCAAATAATTACTTTTTTAAAGGCAAAACAAAACCGCGAAAGTTTCGACGGATGGGTAGTAATTGAAATGTTGAATCACAATCTTATAAATTTTTACATTCAACTAAACCCGTCAACATCCGTTGAAATTGTAAATTGTCTAAAGCCTTCGAAAGCCATCGAAAAAAAACCTTCGAAATTCGTCGAAATTGTTGAAAGCCGTTAAAGTTATATTATCTACTAAATTATTGTCGACATATTTTTTCTGACTTATGTACTGTAAAATTTAAAAGAATATACCTACAGTATGTTACTATATATTATTTTTAAAATACCATTTCTTCACAAATTTTTGTCTTGAAATCTTAACCAATGACAAGTGTCATAATAATTATTAAAATTATTGAGATGAGATTCCAATATTTAAATTAGCCAATTTTAGTTCCTTAGTGAATTTAGCTCAATGTCTCGACGGACGAATTCAAGGCTTTATTATCTTTATATCGGCTTCAATATAATATATAAGTAATTTTTTTTAAAAAAAAATTCACAAATAATTAAATGTGAAAAAAAAACGAAGGTATGATAAGGATCATGTGATTAGCAATTTATTTCACGTGATACAGATGCACATGTGATGACATATATTCGCCAACTTTCTCTAACCGGTAAAAACTTATTTTTTCTTAAAAAAGTGAAGGCGTAACTGTGAAGGAGGAGCCATTTATGTATCTTTTATTCGTCATTAATTCTATCTACCAACCAACAAAACTACCCAACAACTTACCTATTTATGAAAGACGTGTTACGCACCTAACACTTGATTTTAGTATTGGACAGTAAGTTGTGAGTTTCATTTATAGTTTTTGGAATAAATTTGTGGAAGCTGCTTTTTGTCACTAGAAGGCGTCATATTCATATTAATTAATTTTACATAAAAAGGAAAATTATGATATACGAAGGCGAGGAAGGGCTTTTGATGTAGACATATGAAGAAACGTCGGATATACTTAAGGTATAGAGCGTTCCATGTTGTAGACTAAAAGTAATACTTAGTGCATGTCGGTAGTCCCTCGGGCTTTGATTCGGTACTCCCTGGTGGCATTACCAGTGTCCCAAGCCATAGACAAAATTAGGTTCTGGGAGGAACCTGGCCAGGTTACCGCTGATTGGTTCTCACGTCATCCTCTGTCTCAGGGACCTAGGAGCCCCCGTTGGTTTTAAGGCTTAAATTCCTAGTACGTAAAACCGTGACTATTTCGCCTAGTGCAGGATATGATGACGTGGCACGAACAAGCCATGATAGTATCGACCATTATCTGAGATATCTGTTCTTCAAGGTTAGGTGATAATGATTAACCTTAGTGCTTTACTTTTATTCATTTTTTAGTTAAATTTTATCCGAAGAAGCGACACTTATAATTATGGTCAAGAATTGAAAATTTCCAGTATTGCTAAAGAACCGCTTTCCTGTAAGTATTATAGTTTATAACTCTTGAGATTAGAGATTTTGTCAATTGAATGTTAAATTTTTATAATATTTACATCTATCTGCTTGCATATTCCTTGCTTTAAAGTGAGAGAATGCTTTCACGACACTGAATTAAACAATTATTCTTTGATAATGGATTGGTATGTAAATAGCCTGCGAGGATTGTTTGAAAGATTTGTTGACGAGATCGATCGCAGGTTGTTTTGAAAGATTTGTTGACAAGATCGATCGCAGGTGTTGTTGTTGTTGGAGGGACAAGATCCAGTTATAAATGAGATGATAATGATAAAGTGGAGATGCAGACGGTATTAAAAAATGAATATATGATTAAATAAATTTATAAATTTATAAATAATTTATAACTAGAGAATATAATTATAATGGCATGTCTTAAAATAGATGCGAAATAACGAACTAATGATAAAATCATTGTAAGTATAATTTGTTTTTTTACTATTTTAAATGAATGATTTGCAAGGTTTTATTAATATAATATATTATTGTTTAAAAATATAAATATTTAATGAAATGTACAGTAGATTTACCGCAGCGCTGTTTTACAAGAAGAAATTAATAAATATTTCAACTCCCTACGCCTTGTTTCCTGATTATTAGAAATAGTTTTTCGCCAAATGAACGAAATGAACGGGTATTTTTATTTATTTATTTTTTTTTAAAAAAAAAAGGACTCATTATTGATGCAAATAGAATAAATTTGTTTGGCTACTTTATATGCAATAACGTTTAATATCATATTTATATAATTAATTGAACACGACTATGATTTTGACATGTTTTATATCAAGTTTCCATTTTTGTAAAAGAAGGAATGATATGTCGTGTAATTTATAAATTTTTTTGAATTGTTCCCTTGGTTTAAATAAATAATGTCAGATACTCATGATCAAAATGATTACGAAAATTTTTTTTCGAAAGATGCCGAAAAATATGATAAAAATGATGAAAATGATGATTATATTCAGAAAGAAATTTCAGACAACCAAATATGAAATATATGGTGTTAGCTGCAAGATTAATATTATCAAAATTGATCATATTTGACCGATCTACATATTTATCATATTTATTATATTTGTCAGATTTATCATATTTGTTAGATTTATTACATTTATTATATTTATTATATTTAACATATTTAACATATTATATTACTATTAGTTTATTTTATATAAATAACATGTATTTTTCCTTGAGTTGAAAGATAACTTGAGATAGAGATTTGTAAATAAACTAAGAATTAACTAATTATCTTCAAAATATAAATATCAATAAAGACGATCTGACCCTTCAATTAATTAAACTCGTGTATATTTCTTTCATAGTTTAGACGTAATTAAACTCCCTGTTAGCAAATAAAAATTGTTAACTTAACGACGACGAACAGTTTAAGCTTAACAATGGTTACTAGTAGTGAAGATGATGAATACTTAATTATGTGGACCTTTGATAATCAGAAAAGAAACAAGGTTGGCTGATATGGAAGTTCTTAAGAAAGGAGCAACGTAAAAAGCTGATTGTGATAATTTAATGACGAAATCCGATTGTGAAGATTTAATGGATAGATTTATGACTAAAAATGATTGGAAAACTTCTAAGTTAGAATTTCTAAAGAAATCAGAATCCTTTTAGATAAATTGTTGACGGAAATGAAAATTAGAAAAAGCTATAGTAACCATGATTTAAAAATTGATATTGACGATGAATAGATTCAATTGTTAAATAGTACTTTAATTATACTTAATTAACAAAAATTTATATATTTTATTCTGGTTGTATCTCTTTTTGTTTTGGTCGAAAATAAATGACGCGTCATTTTTGGGAAAAAAAAAAATCCTTTTATATTTTTTCTAAAATGTTGATCATGTAGACATTTTATTTGAAGATAATTCAATTTTGAGCCAATTAATGTGTTATTTATTTATTTATTAAATAGATATTTTATAATAAGCAGAAGTATAATTTCTTCTTTTTTCCATTGTCATTTACGAAATGCTTTTTATGTAAAAATTTACTTAAAGGCAGGTTAAACAATAATAAATTCGGATGATGAGGTCGAAACTTTTATATTTCTTTAATCGTCCAAGTTACGCAAAGCAAACGTAGATCGGAACAATAACAAACATTTTGTATCTCCTCCTTTTGTTGGTATATATTTGATCACAACGTTGTGATCGTCAAATTCTAACTTTTTTTATTTTCACTCCAAAAAATTTTTTTTCAACCAAGACCATCTATATAGCCAATGACCATTACTCTAAACTGTTTGATTTTTGGTGAAAGTAATAGCAAAGATAATAACTTTTTCAAAGTTATTATAGAAAACAATGTGACCGTCAACATCCTCAAGAAAACTATCAAGGATGCCATAAACGTTAACTCTATAAGGGTTAATAAATTTAACCTGTGGAAGGTTGACATCAAAGGCAAGCCAAATTTAAACATCATCAACCCTAATTTGCTTAACGAACTTAACGGTGAGGAACTACCTCCGTTATCAAAGATTAGTGAACATTTTTCTGATGATCTTGAAAAGAAGCATTATATAATCATTCAACGAGTTAAAAATATTATTGTATTGTGTGATGGTACTTGGAATGGTCTGACTACTAAAACCAATGTTTATAGTTTGTATCAGCTGTTGATGAAACAAGGACAACAACCTTGGTACAGAAAAGGAGTAGGAACAAAGTTATCGAATATATTCTTTTTTCTAAATGGAGCTTTAGCTCTAGAACTTGATGATATAATCATGGAAGCTTACAAAAAGATAGTCAAAGAGTATAATGCTGAAAGTGATCAATTCGAAAGTAAAGAGATATGGCTTTTCGGATTTAGTCGTGGTGCTTACATCGTGAGATGTGTTGCTGGAATGATACGAAATTGTGGGATATTGAAATTTAATAACGAAGGACTCATCAAACGCGCCTATGAAATCTATCGTAGTAGAGATCCGGCACATGATCCAGAGGGTTATGAATCCAAAGACTTTAGAGATGCATTCAGTCATGAACTTGGTAGACCCATTAGATTTCTTGGACTTTGGGATACCGTTGGCGCTCATGGTATACCAACGTACACAATTGGAAAAGGATTTGAATATTTGAAGTTCTATGATCAAAATGTATCTAATGTAGTTCATAATGCTTGTCAAGTTTTAAGCGTCCATGAAAGGTTAATTTTCCTTGAACCTTGTCGAATTTATAGAAATAGTGATGCTTCGTTAGTAAAGATCGAAGAGACTTGGTTCCCAGGAAAACATTTGGAGGTGGGAGGAGGAATGCTTTCAAACAATGAAAAGATATCTACGCAAAGTCTTTTGTGGATGATAGGAAAAGTTCAACGTGCTGGTGATTTATTAGAGATAAAGGAGGAATACAATGAAGACGACATACAATTCGAAAATAAATACTTAAGGATACTACTTTCTTTTTGGAGATTAATTTTTTTGAAATGGCTCAATTATTTTATAGTCTTCCTTTATACAAAGAACATACTGTTTAGGGATAGAGTAATTCCATTATACACAGATGATACAAATAGAAATATGCTAAAGCGTGATCTGCTTTATAAAAATGGTCGTTGGGGGGATAGCTTTGGTAATATAGATAGTCAATATTCTTCAAGAGCTTATTTAGAATTATACGAAACGATGAGAGATGCAGGAATAAAAGTTCCTCCAGAGTAACGCGTCGTATTATTGCGTCCGTGAAAAGCATACATATATGTTTTCGTCTGCTATAAAGTTTTTTTTAAATTTGTTTTTTCAATAATCCTTTATTTTTTTTTTTTTTGAGTAAAAAAAAAAATTATATTATAATTATTTTCCTCTAATTTTTATAAAAAAAAAAACCTATTTTATTTTTATTTTATTACGAAACTACCTTAAATAAAGATCAAATATAATTTTCATATATAGTATTTCGTAGTGATATCTTTTTACATTACATTTAAACTACTTGAAATTTTTTTTTTTTAACAAAATTACCAATTACTTATACTAGTTCCATAATAGTATATGCCGAGGTAACTTGAATTACTACCTTTATGTTTATTGTCCCAAACACGTTCATTCTATGAAACATTTGATAAGTCTTGACATTACCTAAAATTCTTTGAATCATTTTACCAATTTTTATTAAATTGAACCCATTTTAACAACAAATTATCGAAGAATATAATTACTTATGATAAACTTTGCAATTACCCGTGACCTGAATGTATTGTTATTCAAATATAACAATCTTAACAATGACGTTTATAAATCAAAGTTCAGTTAAAGATGTACTGTAGTATGTAAATTAAAAGATCAAGCCAGGTGTGTACATTTTGATGTCTTAATTTATAAGTCTATTTCTCTTTTATCGTTTAAAAATTAATTACTCACTTTCAAAAGTATTACCAGATTGTAATTGGGCTTTTTGTTTCCGGTACTTTAATTGACAAGTAATCGATTTGATAAAGTTAGTCATTATATGTTTTTCTCCTACTTGGTTCACAACTTATCGCCAACAAGTGAAAACATCTTTATATGGTATTGATAAAATTTATGAAGAAGACAGTTTAGCTTTTTAGTTAATTAAATTAATGCATTTATCACACAAAGACATTTTCTTAACGATTCTGTTTAAGTTTTATAATAGCGTATTGTGCTACAAAATTACATTTGAAGAAGACGAAATAATTATTTGGATCGTAAATACAATTTGTACAATAAGGTGGGTGCGATCTATCTAAAACTAAGTTTTAAGTTTCTTTATGTTACAATATTACCATTCCATTATTAAACCTTTTTCACGCATAATCCATATGGTCGAATATTCTTTTCATCTGGTGTAACCCAATAATGAATATCATCATACTTGACTAATCCCACAGGGTTAACTCTATTCTGAAAAACCACTTTATAATTATAACCAGCATGAACAAATTGAATCGCAAATTGTTCAGCCACCTCAATTTTAGGTGATGAATAAATTCCTTTCCCTTTTGCAAATCTTACTCCCTTACTAAGCAGGTAACCTTGATTCGCAATAGAATCAGCACAATCCTTTTTAGTACCATGATAAGAAACCGGCCATTCATCTGAACTATCACCAACGCTACCTAACCATTTGTTATTAGAACCATACTTTCCTGAAACATTAAGCGCTATTCTTTTCCATCCATAAGGTTTGTGATACAATAGTTTCCCACGAAAGTAAGTTTTACCTTCATTTTTTCTATTCGTGTAGTCACGATCATATTTACGATCTAATAAATCTTCCTTGATAACATAGAAACCATAACCTCCCAATAATCGAAATAAAATATTTACATTATCACCTTGCTTGATATCATAGGATGCTAGAGATTTATCATCTTCCAATGGTTTACAAGCCAATTCAAGACGAATCTGCGTGATTATATATCCAAGCTTTTCTTGAATGACATGTTTTAATTCAAGGACTGTACTTTGCGGAAATACTAGCATTGCTCGACTTTCTCCAGAAAGGGTTATAACAAAGATTTGAATTAATCCCTTACTAGGGGCATTAAAAGCGGATTTTGAGGCATTCTTCTCGGTTTCAACGTATCTGGACAATATTAAGACATGATTGGTATTTGCATCTAAAATTTGTGTGGGTGCTATCGGAATTTTATTAGCTACACATTCATCATAAGTTTTTATGGAAGTAAAGGAAGACAATGCTGAGGCGACAAGTGCCAATTGAGACATTTTTTATTATTTTTTTTGGTATCTTCTTGTAGCAATATATTCCTACCGAACTTGAGTGCTTATATCAAAATTTCTTTTTGTTTTTAAAATTAATGAAAATCAAAATAATAAAAATGTGTTGTTTCATGAGAAAATTTTGTATCGCACTGTTGTAATCATGACATGTGCTTTATGTGTATAATACTTTTATATACCATTTTCATCAGTGAATGAAAAAATCGAAATTAGAAATACCAAATATGGAAATAATCGGCTTGATTGTAATGCTGACCAAACGCATTATAAATAATTAAGCAATGATCCTGACTTAAACTTGACTTAATGTTTTACCAAAAAAGTCGTAGAAATAAGAAATAAAAAAAAAAATACCATGAATTTCTTAGCTAAGTAATTATTGAATATAAAAAATGTTTCTTGCGTTTGTATAAAATAGCGAAGCGAAGATAGCAATTTTTTTTTAAAAATATGGAAATAAATAATAGTTAGCTGAATTACTTTTAAAAGAATAATTAAAATCGTTAACCGCGAGGGAAAAATCTAACTCGCAATAATCAAAAATCCCATAGTAAAATCCTAAAGTCACGAGACACAAGACACAAGATATGGGGCCTTTGCAATAGAAAGGGGGGAAACTGCCGGGAAAAATTAATTTTACTTTATATGCCAAATATGATTTTTATGCTGAAATATGTTCAAATTTAGCATTAAGTCACTTTTGATTTTTTCGGCTGTTTCCCCCCTTTCTATTGCAAAGGCCCCATATTATCTTAACACTTCTTCTCGTCGATTTTACGGAAATTTTTAACCATTCTTCAGCCATAAAACGCTGATTGTTGAATGAAATTCCTTTGCTACAAATTTCAAAAGTAAAGACAAGATTTGATTTTCTGAAAATATTTAATAATTTTTAACGAAATCGCTTGATAAACTGTTTGAAAATGAGCCTATTACAACATTTCTTTTTTTTGCTCTAATGAACTTCCTGGTTGCTTTTGGGTGTTATTTTTATAATATAAATAAAAAAAAATTACGCGATTATGCTGCGTCACAAAAAATTATCGTATTTCATGAATATAAGCATTTTAGCCCTATGAAAAAAAGTTGTACATGTTTCATACTGATTTCGTACAGGTGTATACTGAAATCATACAGTTTTTGTGTAGTTATTTCAATTTTCCATACAAAAATAATTGTACAGAAATTTTAACAGAGAAATCGTACAGAAAAAAAATTTGAAATTTGAAATTTGTATTGAAAAATTAAAACATACAGGATTTTGTATAGTTTAGTATTTTATCGACGTATGGAAAATTTAATATTACTAAAAGTGGGTAAATTAAATTAATTAATTTTTTACAAAAATTGCAAATAATAACAAATTGAGCTTTAAAACCTTTCTTGGCGTTAAAAGTAAACTTGCAGAGCAACAAAAATACTATCTATGATAATAAATTTAAGCTAGAAAATAATCATACAAAAACTATATCTATTAGTACTGTTGATTTTCCTAATTCAGATGTAGGAAAAATGTGCTAAAAATTTGATCGTACAGGTACTAGGGTTATTTCATGTTTTGGCACCCTGCACAGTCCGAAAATTGTAGTGTATTTTTTTGGCACAAAAGCTACATAAAAACTGTATAGGATTTTTTCATAGGGTAAAAAGGGGGGTAATAATAATAAATTTCATAATTTATCATTATCATTTGAATAACATTCTTATTATAAAATAAATAAATATGGGACCTAGGCTCGATTATATCATTATCAATATTTACTAATGTGAAGAATAATTGTAACAATTTTTGTTTGGTAAATATATGATTATTTTAGTAAAAGTTAATTGTAAAGTATCATCTAGAAATCGAGGCTCAGTATTTTTGTAATAAGTCATTTACGTTTACAATAAGATATATGTGTAATATATTTTAAAAATGATTTGATTCAACAAAATATTTATAATGAAACTATTGGATTGTAATCGATATTGATCTAAAAGCTTTAGAAGTAAGTATAGCATTTAGTGTAATAGGTGAAATTGTTGATATTGGAATAAGAAGAGAAATGAGAGGGAATAGAGAAGTTCTCACTAAGAAGTGGTAGCCTCCCCAGTGCCTTCTTGATATATTACTTTGTATTCCTTTTCTATTTTTCACACCTCTAGCTCATTATAATTACTAATTATATTTTCTGCATAGCAGGAGATTTCGCAATCTCTGAAATACTAATTATTAATCTTACTTAGCTAGACTCTTTGGAATTGTATAAATACTAATTTATTATTTTATTTAGCACGGGTTTTTTGAAAGCAAATAAGCTTACTGTATGCAAAACGAAGTGGAGCGGTAAGCAAATTGTGAATACAATAAGTGGGCAGATGGTATGCAAATCATAAAGCAAATATGAATGCCAAGTCTGCAGAGCATCGAAGATGTGGAGCATATGTACACAAGATATGTTCACAGGTTGCGGAGCATCGAAGATGCAGAGCATATGTACATAAGATATGTTCACAGGTTGCGAAGCATCGAAAATGCAGAGCATATGTACATAAGATATGTTCACAGGTTGCGAAGCATCAAAGATGCAAAGCATATGTACACAAGATATGTTCACAGGTTACGAAGCATCGAAGATGCGGAGCATATATACACAAGATATATTCACAGGTTGCGGAGCATCAAAGTTGCAGAGCATATGTACACAAGATATGTTCACAGGTTGCGAAGCATCGAAGATGCAAAGCATATGTACACAAGATATATTAACGGGTGATAAAGCATCGAAAATGCAAAGCATATGTACACAAAATATGTTCACAGAGGTTGCGAAGCACCAAGAGTATGGAGCATGTACGCAAAACATGAAAAAAATCAATATAAATGCATACATATTGAGTTTCAGGAATTTTCCCAGAACATCCTCAGCACTAGCCCATCTGAAATTTGATATACATATGCTTTAGCATCCATGATTTTTCGAATCCTTCTGGCCCGGCTAGTCCTGATCAAGAGCTTTCAAGTATGTCTGCATTTGTATTATTCCAATCAGTAGATTCTGAGATACTCGCGTTCAAAGTAGCCAGAGCGGTCAAGCAGTTTTCTTATCTCAGATTAGCCAAATAGACCTAGACCGATATCTGGTATTCACTTTATGAACCTTTCTTCATCATCATGGATTATTGGGTAGGGGTAGGTGTAGGGATGTGTTAGTCCTGGCAAAACCGGTCCGCAAATCGGTTAATGAACCGGTCCACATGGTCTTCGGTCCGTGAT
>CAMKVN010000656.1:0-25815 GCA_946474995.1 Funneliformis geosporum
AAGTCTTAAAGCTAAATCCCTTGTTAATCTTGCGTTAATACTAATTTTCAGTCGTTAGTATCGTAAGATAACAATATGTTTTCTGAATTTATAACTAAAATTGGAATTCAAAAAAAGATTTCTTAAAAAATTTTATTCTGAATTGATGCTAAGCAAGCCTTAAAGATCATTTTATTATAAATATACACATTCAAAATTTTGATTCCAAAATCCTTCTTTTTGCCTTAAGTAATTTTTATATTAATTTTTTTTTAAAATAATTTTTAATAATTTTAAATATTTAGAAATTAATATTGAAAATAAATTAAGAAATGATTTAATTTATAAAAATAATATTATATGTTATTAAATTTAACATATAATATGTAGTTAAAATATAATGTTAAATAATATTTAAAAATATAATAATAATAAAAAAATTATTATTAACATGAAAATTAACGAACTTTGAAAATAAAAAAGTAAAGTTAACTATATTTTATATATCAGACTCTAAATATATTAACCAAAATACTGTATTTTATAATATAATACAACCACTACAACTAATACCATTTTTAGTTATAAAAGGATCAGCTGGTCCAGCTGGTCCCCATACTGAAGGAACAAGATAGTCTTTGGTAGACTGAACATATTTAATAATGCTTTAATTTAGAAGAAATTTAGAAGTTAAAAAAATGTTTTAGAAATGTCAATTTAATCGTTATTTTCAAACTTACACTGAACTTGCTTGGGATACTCTTACTCTTGGTAAATCCAATTGTTCACGAAGATGTTGATTATGATCTAGAATTCTTTGAAACTTGTATTCGGAAAAGTTTTTTACTTGTGAAGGCATTCTTCTTTACAAATTCGAAAGCTTATAAATGAAACGATTTAATTTGGCTTGAAATGAGGAATAATATGAAAATAAATATGTTAATTATATAAATATATGTAATTCTTTTAGAACTTTTTTATTTGTTGAGCGCAAACGTTACAAATTTAAAAGAATGGCGGAGTTGGCTCTTATACATGAAGTGAAAGGAACAAGAATGATGATAATTAAACAATTAAAATTGTTGCCAAATTAATAATGAAACAGTCATGTGAGGATATTCATTACTAAAAAAGATATAGTCATTAAAATTTATTCAATAATGTTATCGCGTTTGTAAATTTTCTAAAAATGATTTTTAAGTAAAGATATGGCAACAAAGTATGATTTTATGTGGTACTCTCTAGTTTCTAAATGTAACAACTTATAACTTACATGTTATTGCTTGAAAAAAGAACAATTCGCGTTGCTACAACAACTTTTTTCAAGCATTCTCGACTCCTCTATCCAAAGATAAATTTCCGTAGTTTTAGCACAGGTTTAATATTATTAGTAATTACATAATTTAAATTTTAATGGAATTAATGAAAATAAATTTATTGTAATGCTTAGGCAATACGAAAGTTTCTTGTGAGGATCATGAACCTTCTTTTTTGGATTCTGTTATAACGTATTATGATAAGGTAGCTAATAAATACTTTCCTTATTGTAATTGTGAGCTAAATGCCTTTTTGAATTTCATAATAGGCGGCAAAATTTAGTGGAGTATCCGAAAAGACTCTCTCACACCTCAAAGCTCCAGATTGTTCACTTCAAGTTACATTCCCAATTGAGGTGAATTTTAATAATAAAAGAAATCTTCACAACAGAAGTTTATAAATATTATATTTCATAATAAAGTCCATTAATTGTTAAAAATTTTTTGTACGTTTGCCAAAGATTGAAGATGATAAAGTCGAAATATTGACAGGTTATCGAGTTCATCATTCACGTCACTTGCTTCCCGTGAAAGGAGGTATACGGTAAGCATAAGTAATCATGTCTTTCACGTGATACATTATAATTAATAAAGAATGAAATAAACCATAGATTTTCTCCCGAAGTCGAAGAACAGGAAGTCTCAGCCTTGGCTGCGCTTATGACTTATAAATGTGCTATTGTCGATGTTCCCGTAAGTTTCTGGGGAATTTGTTTTTTCTTTATTCAAAAAGAGAAATCATAAATTTAATTTATATCACATTCAGTTTGGAGGGGCAAAAGGGGGAATCGCAATTGATCCTAAAAAATTTACTGTAGCACAATTGGAAAGGATTACACGACGTTATACAGTGGAACTATGTCAAAAGGTGATTTTGATAAATTTTCTTTATTTTCTTTGTTGATCAGAATAATATATTATTATATCTTCAGGCATTTATTGGACCAGGTGTTGATGTTCCTGCACCAGATGTGGGTACTGGAGCACGTGAAATGGCATGGATCATGGATACGTATAGACAATTTCATCCTAATGATGTAGATTCAATTGGTTGCGTCACCGGTAAACCGATATCTCTAGGTGGCGTTAGAGGAAGGAACGAAGCTACTGGATTAGGTGTGTATTATTGTGTAAGAGAATTCCTCTCTTATCCTGAAGTACAAAAAGCAACTGGACTTAGTGGAAAAATTAGAGATAAAAGAATTGTCATACAAGGCTTTGGTAAAGTTGGTTATTTTGCTGCAAAATTTTTTGAAAAAAATGGGTTTGTATTAATATTTTTGGCTACTTTATGTCATTGGTTTTTTTAACCTAACATTTTTTTAGTGCAAAGATTATAGGTATAGGAGAAAGAGATTGTGGTGCTTATAATCCTAATGGCATTAATATTGAAGAATTGTTCAATTACCACATTAAAACTGGAACTTTTAGTGGTGCTCCTAATGTCGATGTCATTGAAGATACTTTTAAGGTATGATTTGAGAATTGTTATATTAATCTTTACAGATTTTTTAACGCAACAAGTATTTAGATTCTCGAATTGGATTGTGATATTCTTATACCAGCAGCGTTAGAAAGACAAATTGGCTTAAAAAATGTAATGAAAATTAATGCGAAAATTATAGGTGAGGCTGCAAATGGACCTATAACCCCAGAAGCAAATGATATTCTTAATGAAAAAGGAATATTAATTCTGCCCGACTTGTTACTTAATGCTGGTGGCGTAACTGTAAGTAATTGAATATTTTGCTTTAATATTAATAAATATTTAATTATAATTTTTATTATTTGGTAGGTATCATATTTCGAGTGGTTAAAGAATTTGTCACACATGAGATTCGGACGTATGACTAAAAAATGGGATGAACTTGGAAAATCAAAATTAGTAGAATTAGTTGAAAATAACGTTGGTAGACATTTAACCGAAGCCGAAAGAAAAAATATAGTTCATGGAGCTGAGGAACTAGATTTGGTTTATTCAGGGTTGGAGGATACGATGATTGGAGCTTGTCAGGAAACGAGAAGTACCGCTGCTTCTAAAGTATGTCCTTTTCAAAATTTCATATAACTTTTTATTTTATTATTTTAATTTGTATGACCCTTTTTTTTATTTTTTGATCTTAACAGGGGTTGGATTTCAGAACTGCAGCATTTGTAAATGCTATTCAGAAAATATCGGCAGTTTATGAAGGATCAGGAATGATGTTTATGAATTAATTTAATTAACAAAAAGATTTATTTTTTTTGCATATAAATAATATATTCGGTTAAAGCATTTATCAATTAGTTTGCGTACAAAGGCCTTTTACAAAACATAAAGTTTTCTTCTGTTTACGCCGCGTTAATATTTCGTTTCTTCGTAAATAAATTTTTATCTTGCAACGACCGTGGTAGGGTTTGAACCTACGACCTTCTGCTTACCCAAATAAAACCGGAGGCAGACGATCTATCCACTGATCTACACGGCCCTGATACTTTAAAGAGATATTCTTATTAAAAATACAAAAAGAATTTACTACATTGACTTCCAATAACTTTTTTATAAATTTACAAAATGAATACTTCAATTGAAAAGTTTTAAAACGTTACTATGTAAACAAATAAGTCAGACATTCTGAATAGTTATTTTTCGCTTGATTCTGCTATATATTTCTTCAGAATATCAAAGTATAAATATTCCTTTTTTAAGTAAAAGTTTCACATTAAATTTTAATTCATTTGGCGTTCACTTATTTCTTTAGGAATCTTATTGATTATATAGCAGTTTATTATTTAAGAAATAATAAATTAATAAATTTTTTTAATAAAATAAATGTTTTTAAAAGTTTTTTTTAAAAATTTTTAATCTTATAAAATATTTTAAAATCCAATAAAAATAAAGGTTTTTACTAATTTAATCTATCAATATTATTAAATAGAAAATACTAAAATATTAATTAAAGTAAACATTCAATTTCAGCATTGATTTAAAACCTTTATCTAAAAGCTTTTCTTTTTATTATAAAGTATTATAAAAGTTATGTTTTAAAGTTTTAAATCTTTTAATTTTAAATTTTTTAATTAATTAATAAATTTATATAAAATTTAATTTTTATAATTATAAAAACAAATTTTTTTTTATATAGCATAATATAAATACTTATTTATTATTTAAAATACATAATAAATTATAATAAAAAAAATTTAATTATATTTAATAAAATATTTATCTAATAGACTTTTAATAAAATTTAAATGTATCAATATTAATATTTTAATAATAAAAAAATTATATGTAAAATTTAAACTTTAAAAAAAATTAATACTTAGAATATAAATATAATATTAATAATTTATACTAATAAATTTTTATATTAAATTTCATATTATTTAAAGCTTAGATAAATTAATTTATTTAAATTTAACTCAAGTTATATTAAATAATTTATAAATTAATTAAATTATATTATAATTAAAATAAAAAATCCTCTTAATTTATTTTTAATAAAATACTACTAAATTTATTATTAAAAGAAAATATTATTAAAGTGTTTTTTAAAGCAATTTTTTAAATTATTATATATTATATTTTTATTTTTAATAATATGATTATTATATAAATTTATTTATTATTTTAATCAAATATAATGTTAATTTATATAAAATATAATATATAAATTATTAATTTTAATTTTATGATTTTTCATATATAAATAAATTTAATATTTAAATATTAGTAATATATTTATTTTACTAATTTTCTTTTTATTATAATAAAAATAAATATAAACAATTATTTTAAGCTTTTAAAAAAATAAAAAAATTACTAATTAATATAATTTTTTTTATAACTAGGAATCAGATACCATTGTAAGTCTAAAGCAATTTTTAAATATTTATTATATATAACAAATTTTATATTAGAATTTTAATATACTTTTATTTTAAATAATAAAATTATTGTAATAAAATAATATAATAAAAAATAATATGAAATTAAGGCTGCTGGACAAAATGTAAAGTTTAAATAGACGTTTAAATAATAAAAATAAAACTTAGTTAAATTATATTAAAAACTTATTAAAAAATCTGCAAAATTCAGAAAAAGGTAAAACTATACCAAAGCTTATAAAAATGGCAAAACTATATTAAACACTTAGTAAAAATTTAGCAAAATTAAAGTTTAGACGTTTAGCCAAATCCAGACAAGCAATCTTATATGAAATAAATAAATTGTTTATAATATAATTATCATTAATAAACATAACAATTAAATTTGTTAAATGTAATGCTAAAATATAACATAATTTAATATTATATAATAAGTCATATATAAGCTATAATAATGAAAATACTGAATATTATATGACTTTTGTTAGTTCATATTTATTAATCAATAAAAATGCGTGATAAAATTAATTCAACACTCTTTGAAAATATAAATCAAGAGAAAATGAAATACTTGAGCATTATAAGGCTCATCTTATTAAGAATATAAGAAAAAACACTAAAAAATAATAAAAATTATTAAAGAATAGGATGCTTATCATAAATATTGTTAATGTGTAATTCTTGCGAACCATAACTGTTAGACGGTGTGTTAGAGTGTTATTTCTTTTTAATGTACGTAGTAATCTTAAGGCTTTTACAAGTTTATTATCACGGCTAATCAAACAAAGGTTTTAAGTCAAGGTTTATACGAGTATTTCATGATCAATAATTCACAAGGTATCGAGTAATTATATTTCTAAATAAGATGTTTATTGATAAGAATAGAAATAGAAATAATAAAAGATATGACAAGAGAAAAGAAAAGAAAAGAAATAAAGAAATGAAGTATGAAACTACAAGTGTAACATGATAGGCCTGTTTGCCTCTTAAAACTACTAAAAACTGACTTGTCAAATCCTACTTTTTACATGGTCTAAAAAGCTGTCTATTTATATAAAATACAGTATATAGAAATATATAACTAATATGTCTAATATATCATATATGTCATATATGTCTGATATATCATATATGTCGAATCTGTCAAATATATCGTATTTGTCGATCATGTCAGATATGTCATATATGTCAGTCATGTCAGAATTGTCAATTATGTTAGATTTGTCAGATCTGTCAGATTTGTCGATCATCTGCGACTCGTAGGTCCTATCATATTTTATTCGTTCACAATATGAATACAAATAAAACGTTTTAAGGTAGCAAATATAAATATTAAAAATTATCATAAACTAATATAACAAAAGCAGAATCAAGTATGAATCTGAAGCAATTGCAATAAAATCGATCTTTAAAGTTACAATCATAACAAAATTAAAATATACTAGAACTATAATAGTAGCAGAATCAAGATATTCCAGAGCTGCAGTAAGATTAGAGTATTGAAGAACTATCTGAGCTCAGTAAATTTGAATGAGACCTTTTATAAAAGTTTTGCAATAAAGTAGATAAATTAAAATATAGTCTTTATCTTCTTTACTTTATGTGCAATAAGAACTTTCTGTCTATAATGCTTATAAAAAGAAAATGTTACTGCTATAATACTAAAAAAATAGAACCAAAAAATTTTTTGCAGAAAATAATATAGATTTTAATAATATGGAAAGTGGTCAGTAGAAAAAGGAGAAATCCAAATTTTGGTTAAAATTTATATTATTGGACCATTTGGCTGATCTCGGTCATATGCACAAAATTAGCTTAATAATTAAAATTAACAAAAATTTTGGATTTCCCCCTTTTTTACTGATCGTCTCCTATATACCTAAAGAATTTCATAGGCTTTTAAAAATTAAGGAGATATTGATTGCTAGAATCTTTCCTATTATATTAGTTTATAGACTTCAAAGAAAACAATATAGATATTATGAAAATATAATTAACTTTTACCAAAAAGTATAAGAATTTGCTACTTATTTTTTCAAATATATTATTATTAGATATACTTATTGTATATTATGAAATTGCAGATAATTCAGTAATATTCAGAGATTTTATTTGATATACCAAAGTTGCTTATATCTTATGCTGACTAAAAGAAAACAATTATTATTATAATAATATTATAATAGATAATGAGATTTTTTGTTCTTTATTTACTAATAAATCTATTGATGATTACCTTCAAAATACTCAATAGTTACTGAAAATTTGAATAATGAATTGAGGGTAATATTATAAATAAAGTTAAATGAAAATCCAAAAATCAAAATAAAAGTCATAATAGTCAAAATAATGTTATATCACATGATTTTTCATATATAAAAAATTTTAAAAAACAAATAATATACAATCTTGATCAATATCGTTCCATTTCTTTTAAATTAATTACCATTTGATTTCTTATGACTAGACAAATCCAATAAGCTAAATATTATTGATTTTAATTAACTAATATTGAGATAATCATGATTAAATTATCAACTGAAATTAATAATTTAATAAATTCTACTTTAAATAAAAGATCCAGATTTTGGAAATACAATTGTAATTAATATAAGATTAGCTGATCAAATATTAATAATATCTTCCTGTTATATCATATATGAAAATAATGATAACCTATATTATGATAATACCATCATCAAATATATATTTTATCCTTACTCTCAAATTTGATACTTTAAATATGATAAATATTTTCAAAAATATTTGATTTCTTCATCTAGACCTCTTAACACTTTTAACACCTTTCAACAAATCTACTAAGACAATCTATCCAACTACATTGTGAAATAATCAAAAGAGATTTTGATTAGATACTATTTTCTCAAGATTGAAAATAAAGAGCTATGCTTTTATTAATGTTTGATATTCTTACAAAAAATGAGAATAATTATAAAAATTAACAAATAGAAAACATAAATTTATTATTACAACATCCTAATATTAATAACTTTTTTTGCTATATACATATATACATAATAAAACTTATTGTAAAAAGTTTCTTCATTATTCTCAGATTTCCTATCTGAACTTCAAAATCAAATTCATAATTAATATCAATTACAAATAATTTAATTAAATAATCAATTCGCTGAAATATTAGATCATTTGTTAAATTTTCTAATCCTGCAACTTCTATCTAACCTTTACTGCATAATACAGATTCAGATAAAGAATTTGAAGATACTTTCTCACATCTACTCAATGATAACTATGCTCAAATTACTATTAGATTAGTATTAAATCTTATCTATGATTACTATGTATATGTATTTAAATAATAACCTGATTTCTTTATCACTAGCTCAGAGGAAACTGAAAATTTTTTTATCATTAATATAATAATCAACATGCTAAAAAGACAATCATCAATTTACTCTTACTTGTATCTACAAGAGTGATTGCCTAAAATATTGGAGGATAAATAATTCATTTAATTTTATATATTATTACAGCTGGTAGAATCTTTCATACATATGCTTATATCAATACAGAACTAAATAATTAACTAAAAGAATTAATACTCTTATTATCAATGAAGCATTCATAATCTTTACTAATCTTTTCAATTTTATCTCTAACACTTTCATGAACCTTTACAATAATTTCTTTCCTTTCAATAATATAAATATTATTGTCACAGATGATCTAGTATAACTCCTTCCAATAACTGGTCTACATATTTTTTGTATAGTGACTTAGCCTTTATTTTATTTATACAGTCAAATCTTTATATAGTCACACCCTATATAATCACACCTCTTTATATGTGTCTGATTTTGAGAAATGATTTAATTAATATTAAATTACTTTTATATAATCACAAATTGACTATAATCACTATTATCTATTTTCTTAAATCTACATAACATTTTTATTAATAATTAGACCTCTTTTATAATCATTATAATTTTAGTTAAATTATAATTTTAACCAAAATTACGAATCACATAACTTATGATTATCATACAAAATTTTATTTTAGAATTTAACATTATACAAGTCATCTAAAAATGAATTTATCAATTTTAAAAAAAAATTTTGTGAGACAGCTATTACTAAAAATGAAAATAATCTGCAAAATCACATAATTATATATTATATATTTTATAATTTTGCCTAAAATTATGATAATTTAAAAAAGCATAAATTTATATAATCACACCTTTATATAATCACCAATTTTATTGAAACTGATTAGGTAATTATATAAAAGCTTAATTGTAGTTTTTAAGAAATTCACAATATTAGTAGAATGATCCTATATTCTATAAAATGTTGCAAAATATCCAAATGGATTTTATATCTCTAGAAATTTAGAATATATTAGATCAATATTATACAGAGTTTTTCATTAGATCTTCAATCTAAAATTAATTCAACATCATCCATATTATCAGTTTCAGAAAAATAGCCTAACAGATAAAGATAGGTATTATAATTAAAAAAAATAATGCAATTAAATTACAACTTGTAATGCAATTAAATTTTCTTATAACGTAATTAAGTTGCAATTAAATTGAAATTTAAAAATAATTATGGAAACCATCTTTATTAATAGATTAATATGATTAGGTTTGGTAAAAGTTTTAATTGGTCCTAATTGGTTCTGATTAAAATTAAAAAAATTATTAGTATTAAAGATTAAATTTTTTTAAATATTATCATTATATTCAATTTTTTAATTAAAGTTATTTATTAAAAAAGTTTAAATTTCTTTTTAAAATTTAAAATATCTTTAAAATTTTAGACCTAGAATCTAGATTTTAGGATCAGGTCATAAATGAAGTATATTTATTATTTTTAAAGAATTTTTTTATTTTAAATTATAAAATAATTGATATGTAATAATTATTAAAAGATTAATTTATTATTAAAAATTTTAATTAGTAGTATATAAATTAAAATTATCTTTAAATTCTTTAAGAATAATTAGGACTTATTAGGACTTTTACGAACCTTATCTGTAACACTCTTTCAGTTTTGAATAGCCAATTCATCATGTCTAAAGTGATTGATATTATAGATTCAGTTAGATGTGAGAAATTTTTTTTTGATCATATTTTTAAATTAAAGATGAATCTTCCTTCTTGTGTTTGTTTTCAACCAGACGCATGAGTGATATACTTGAATAATATGATCATTTACAAAGAATAAAGCTTTGAACAGATCAAATCAATCTGAAAATTTTTTGGTTCAATTCAGTTTTTTCTTTTCAAATTATAATTCAATCTGAATTGAAAAAAATCCAACTAAATGGATTTAATCTTAAATTTTTGGATTGATCTGAAATTTTAGTTAATAATAAATGCCTTTGAATTTTAAGAAGCCTTTATTATTATTTGTCTATAAATTACTTATATTACTTATCAAATGCAATAAAAATATTTATTATTATTTATTTAATAATTGTTCAAAAATAAATGATCAAATTGATTTATTTATGAAATATAATATTTTAAAAACCAATTATACTCTGATAATTTTTTTTAAATAAAATAATAGACTAATACATCAATTAATTCTCATTTTTTATTTTAGAATTATTTTACTTTCTATAAAAATATCCTAATTGATCTTTAAAAATCATCCATTCTATTTTCGTTATAACATATAACAAATACAATATTAACCTATTAAACCAATCAATTATAAAAATGTCATTAAGTTTTCAACTCGAAATATTCAGTTTACGAATTAGAGAACTGTTGTGTGTAAATCCAAAACTAAAGCCATTTCACCGAGATAGAAGAATCAATCCCTCAAAATTTATTTATGGTCGGATTTGTAAAGAAAATTGTAAAAATTGAATAATTTCAGACCCGGTTGACCAATAAAAAAAGCTCTTTCCGTTAAAAATCTGCGAGAATTTTTTACCATTTTAGTTATCCTTAAATACGGCTTTTATTTATTTATTTATTTGTTTGTTTTTTACAAATCTGTTTATCATACTAAAAATAATTCTCGATGATGAAAGTATTCGATTCCCGGAGCAGAAAATCCCAAATAAATAATAAATTCATTAAATTATCCAAGAGGTTGGATTTGAATTATCATTTTTTATATTTTTATCAACTAGTTTTAAATAAATAATTTGCCAAATATTTCTTATGAATGGATCATATCTAACACTATAATACAATTCAAAAAGAAAATACACAGGTAATAAATAATTTTGTTAAAAAGTATTTTTTTTTTTATAATTCCTAAATCCAATTTTTTTCTTTTTTTTAATATATTCTAATAAAACAACATATTCGCATTATATTAAATACATATAAATAGATATAGTATTCATATTTTGTAAATAAAAAATTTCAAATCTAATTCATCCGTTATATCGGAATCCTTTTTTTTTTTTGTAAAAGTTCAAATCAACAACTATTTGCTTTGTAAATAACATGGTATACCATATACCACCGGAGCTGAACCAATTAGATATTTAAGTTTACAAACATTCCTTGCTATTGTAACAGCTTGGACTAATGATACCTTTTTTTTTGATGTGGTTTCCTCATTAGGATTTAATCCCCAATTCCGAAACACAGATTTACTAAATCGATCAAAATCCACATCAGTGACATCCCATAAATTTGCAACAATTGCTGGGCTATAATAATAAAATTCATTAATATCTTTGGAAACCTATTATAATATATCATGCTTTATTTTAAACTTACCTTCCAGCCAATAAATAACTTAAAATGGTACCAGAAGGATCAAATTCTCCACCTAATTTTAATTGTCCACTACTACAACCGAATAGAAGTGTTACAGCACAACGATCTAAATGTCTAATTTTATTTTTCTTACAATATGCTTCACCAGCGCCATGTCCGTAATACCTAAATGATAATGTCAAGTGTTGTTATTTATAAAAAGAGAGATATATACACGCACATAAATAATTATCGTTTTGCTTACATGAAAAGATCCTTATTTGCAAGACCATCTATCCATTCTTGATCGGTAGGAATCCGTCCAATAATTCCATCTGAACCTTTAATGCTTTATAAATAGATTATTTCACGTTTTCCTAATGATATAAAAAAATAAAATAACATTTTTATAGATACGTACTTTTTTACAAAATCTTCAAATTCATTTTGTGTACGTTTCAGGTCTTGACTAGGATTAAGAACATAAAATGATTTCTGCTGATCAATGACATAGTCTAACCATCCCGGGTTGTTGTCTTGTTTGTTATTAACATGATTCGTTAACATAATTCTGTCTCTCAAAAATGAAAGAGATGGTAATCTTGAAACTGCTTGTGATCGTAAACATGGTAAACTTTCCCATGGTAACATTTGTACATTTTTATCAAGAATTAAAATAACATGTTGATCATCAACATTGGAGCTCATAGTATCGTCATAAGATAATGCGTCTTGAACATCAATGATAAGCTTAAAGATTTAGAATGTATAATATTTAGTAAAGTTGTGGATAATAAAGTCTTAAACTAGTGCGTGCAAAACTACTCTTTATTTATAATTAAAATATAACAAACCTGGTCCAAGTCAATTTCGTCATATCCAACCTGTTGATCATTATATTTATTATACGCGTCAACAAGGAAATAAAGAATATCCTCAATATCTTGATCTTGTGCACCTGAACCAAGTCGAAGAAATGATTTGCAAAGCTCTATTTCAATATCTAGCTTCTTTACTTTTGAACGCTTTCTAGATGATTTTCCACTTTCACACTTGAATAATAAACTATCAATCTTTTCTTTAAATTTTAATATTCGTTTGGAAGATTGATGTTTATCTGCCATTAATATCCCCTATTAAAAAGATCAATTTATTAACATCTTCATAATCTTATAATCACACTAATACGAAATTCTACCTTGAAACCTCCTAGCCACAAATTTTCTATATTATACAGTAAATTTTTTAGTCGTACATCCAATTCCTTCCTTGTTTTCCACCATTCTTTTGATGTTGAAGGATTACTCATAATTTGATTACATAAATCCAAAATGTCATTAAATTCTCGAATTGCCTCCTTATAACTAAATATATCATTTTCTCCGTCTCTGCTTGATTGACGTTTCAATGGTAATCGAATCAGAAGCGGAGTCATTTTCAGTTGGTATCGACAAATGTACATTTCATTCGTTTCAATGTCAACAGAAACTGAGCAAACCGTCCAATTAGGAGGCAATATATCCAAAAATTCTTTTTGAAACTCATTATAAGTCAAGATAGGTTCATTTTTATATCGTTGAATTAAAGCCGTTAAAAAGTTTCGACGTAATATAGTTTCATCATCATATAACTGATATTCATCCTCGTTCTGTAATATATCAGGTGGTAATGCGGTAATTTTTTGTGGCCACTGATTGTCAAAACACAATAAAGGATCTTTACATTTCTCGTTTAATGCAGTATAGAATTCTCTCTTTGCTGTAAGTGCTTTTGTCATTTCTAAATACAGAAAATTTAGTTACATTTACTAAATTTAAATCAATAACAAAAAAGTAATATATTTTTTACCCAAATAAAAGGCACAAATGGTAGCCATCTCACGTTGATCAATATTTAATTGGCTTTGTCCGTAGGCTTTGATCATGGCTACCTTAGATATGCATAGAGAAGTTTCTTGTAATAAATGCGTTGGCCCACAATCATATGCTAAAACGTAAACTTCCATCAAGTATTCAAGTGTCTTGTCAATTTCTTCGAATATCAATGACGTAGTCAAGTTCATGGATTGTTTAACTTTACACGACTTTTTATGTACATTCATCATTGGCAACGAAAGTACTGTGCAACATAATTCAAAATAAATTCACCCGATTATACTACACAAATGATAATGCAAATAAAATAAAATAAAATACCAGAGTCAAGAACATTTTCAAATAACAACCGGTTTTGATTCGTTAGTTTGGCGGTAATCTCCATCACTTTAACTTTGCTCAAGATAAGAAGATGTTCAGCCTGTAAAAACAAGGATAATTCTAGTAATAATATATATTTAACAAGTTGTAGACAATATTTATTATTCTAAAACAACTAACCTTTTCGAGACATGATTGGTTTGTTAACTTTTCTTGTTCGATCAATCTAAGTCCTTCTTCAATTTTACCCCGTTTGCTTAAAATCCACCCTAAAAAACCATGCCATTTTACATATATAATTATGAACATCTCAAAAATTATATATATTAAACAAACCTTGTCGGCGGAATAATTCACTTTTCAGATGTGCAAGTAAAAAGCATTCATAATCGGCTACTAGTTTATAATTATTAAATTTCTTAGTCAATTATATTCAATCTTCAATTTCATTAAAAAATCACATATTAATTACCTTCCCCTATAAGTTTATCCTTTGGTGTGTTCGAATATGAAACAAATTTCTTGCTCCTTGGTGTTTGTAATACACTATAATTTAATTAAGCTGAAAATTTAAAATATATCAAATTTTAATCAGAAAATTTTATATAACAAAAATGTTACGAAACCTTGTGTCCAGATGTTCTATTTTAGAAATGTATTCCTCTTTCATAATATTGGTCAAAATATCGACAGCCTTACTATAATATTCCAATGCAAATTCGTAACACCGTAATTGATTATCGAAATCACCTTGCCTAAATTTGAAATCCCCCTCTCGATATTTGAAGTCACCAAAACATAATTTAGCAAGAGCCTCTTCTTTTCGAAAGATGACAGCCTTATATAGTAAAAAGAAATAAAAACAATAAATTAAACGTAGGATGGTTCAAAGATATAATCGATTATTCATATTACAAACTTTTCGTTGGTACTCAATAGCTTGATTAATCTTTTCTTCGCTTTCTTTCCAACAATGCCTTCGGAATTCCAATTCGGCCAAATGTAGTAAAACACGACTCATGTTCGTTTTCGCTTTGGTTGATTGAATTAATTCAAATGCTTGTTGAAAACAATAATCAGCTTCTTTCGCGCTTCCTCGTAAAATATGTAATTGACCTAGATGATGATTACATTCAAAAAGCATCTGTGACAATAAGAATAATTGGTGGTTGGTATTCAAATGTTGTATATTTAATAAATTAATTAAATGTTATCACTAAATACTTGTAAAACACGCCATTTCCATCTTTGTGCGGTTAAATTTAAAAAACCACCAAAAAATTCCCCATTTATCGCCGTGGAACATTTATTATTCACATTATTGTCAACAAGAAAGGGATTAACTTCTGTGTTCACTTGATGATGATAATGGTGTTTTCCATTAAGATTAACATTCCTCATCATTCGGTTAAGTAATTGAATGGCTTGTGTGACGTCACTAATGGCATTTTCTAAACGACCCTATAGTAGGGAATAAATTTAAAAATGATTATATATTCAATAGGAAATAGAAAAATTATATATAGCTTACTAAACGTATTAAAATGCGAGATCTCGTATAAGAGGCGTCCACGAGCAACATTTGCTCATTCTTTCTTTGCCTAGCCAATCTAGATGCGACCACAGGAATCTTTTGAGAATTGCTGGTATTTGCAACCAAAATCGTCTGATCAAAATATGAAACACTAAAAGAAAGGAAATTAATATTCAATATAATGAATATAAATGGAATAAAATAAAAACATAAAATGACGATTTTACCTTTTATCCATACAGCCGATTGCACATAAATAGTGGCTATATCCTAGCATCCAAGACAGTCTTGCCTCATTCAAACAAATATTTGAATCAAGGATATCTTTAGCCCTTTCAAAAGCCATTCCAGCTCTACCAGTATATCCAAGGTTTAAATACATTTGACCAATCTGTGCATATAAAATTACCGAATCTATGTTTAAATTAAAATTCAAACAATTTAATAATTCAAGGAAAATATAAACTTTCTTTTTAATTACAAATTTATCCAATTTATTAACTAACCCGAATTTTTGTCAGTTGTATCTCTAATTCCATTATTTAAACTTAACATGATATTCAATGTTTTGATTTTGTTTCTTGGTTGATTTGTGACCCCAAAAAAATCCACAAGCAATTCTTAAATTATTAAAATTGTTGTCAAGAAAAATATGATGATTAACATTGATGAATTATAAAATTTTGAAATTATTGTAAGGATACGAAGGTGACCATATAATCTTTCAATCTCATCAATTTTTTCCTTGGCAATTTCTATATATTGGTGCTTAATGATACATCCATTTTTATAAGGAGGAATATTTTTTAAAATTCCTTCCCATATGATAAACGCACTTTCAAACGAATCTTTCGAAAGATTTTCTGATTCAAGTGTAAGAATACCAGTCAAAGAATAAGCGGCCGCCAAGTAATAAGAACAAAGATGTATAAGATTATTGTCCTTGCCAAAATTCTATAATTAAGGTAAATTTACTATTATTCAGGGTGAAAAAATTTTAAATATGTCAAAGAAATTGAAATAAACAATACATCGGTTTTTAATAAATCAACTGCTTCCTCGATAAATTTTAATGCAGAATTTTGACCTGAATCACTTTCTATGCATATCATAATCTTAACTTTTTCAATTAGTATCCTATTTAATTTACATCAAATTCATGATGGATAAATAAAATTAACATAAATTAAAAACCTAAAAATTTTCATTGTAATTAATTTCATTGACTGACCTTGCACGTCGAATAGGAAAATGCTCAGGAAGATAACAAGTCAACAAGGTATCAATTAATGATTTTTCCACATTTAAGAAATCAAATTGAATATTACGCGAGGTTAAAATACGCTCCTTAAGTACGCGCAACTCATATTCTAACAGCCCTGCAGAATCAATCAAATTACATCCTGCATCCAAGAAAATATCTTGAATTGAAGTGAATTCGCCTTCTGGACAATTAATATAAGTTGAATTGATATACCGGTCAACTATGTTAGGAATTAACGGCAGCTTTTGAGAAGCGGATAAAACTGTTTGTGAAGAAACTGAATCCGAGAATTGAAGGAAATCTCGTTGAGGAATATATCTTAGAGATTGCTCAAAAGCTTTGCTAGCTTTCTTTTAAAATAAACCATTTTTTTTAACGTTAATCTCGATCTTACTATGTAAAACTTCATATATTTACATAAACAACCACAAACCTTATATTCACCCGATTTATAATAAAAATTTCCAATGCGACAATACGCTCTTAAAATAGAATGAAGCCCTTCTCTACTCGACGTATGCTGAACAATCTTGTATGCTTGATCGATGTATGACATGCAGTTCTTATAACCATTCTGCTGATATATATTAAATTCTAATTGGGAAAGGATATCATATATATCAATAATAATCAACACAATGTTTTCCGGATTTAAATAAGATGGATCATTTTCTCGCAAATATTGAGACTTTAAAATAATAGTTAAAAAAGATTAGTTAAAAAAGTTGATACGGTTTATATAATATTTAGTCGTTTATATTTTCATACCTTGTACTCCACAAAATATTTTTCACAAATCAAATTAAAACAGATGGAAATAGAATGAATCAAATCTTTAAGACAAGTGCAAACGCTCTCTTCATCGAAATCTTGTGATGCTATGAATTCCACTATTTTTATAATTGGTTGTCGAATTAATTCAACCACCTTGAAAAGCTGTGAAAATGCGATGATTATTTTTTTGGACAACTTTTCCATCAGATTACTTTGTGATAATTCATTAAAAACAATTTGCGCATCTTTAATTCGTTTTATCGCATCTTTTGCTATTATAAAATTAACGAATAAATTAAATATAAAAAAAAATGTCATATATACATATATTTTAAGACAATATGATTGAAATACTTTGTTTTGTGCATATAAGATTTTGTAATGCAAGATGTGCAATTTCAATCCTTAAATCCGCAATTTGTAGCAAATTTCCTACATCTCGTACTGAATTAGACCGAGATGATTCTTGAAACGAACTAATAATTGATTCATAAAACTCTAATAGTTTCTTATAATTGTTGCTCTAATAATTTAAACCATAAACAATTAGAAATAGTAGAAAAGATAAACGTTCTTCATTATATATTAAATTTTACCTTTCGAGCAACATATGAGTAATGATTACGCCATATCAAGAATTTTTGATTTTCAGTAACATTATAAATATATGTTTCCACTAATATCAGCATTTCATCATAAAACGCGTTTAATTCTTGATATACTAGAGTTGATCGTACTGAATTTAATTTATAATTAATTAGACATAATGCATTTTGTTGATTTTTTTTTTTAAAAAAATATATATATATGATTATTTCAGTAACTACCATTTTTACATTTTCGCTCGAAACTAAGAGCAAACCATAAACTGGTTTCGAAAAATTTAGATAAATCGAATCGCGTAGTCAAAATAAATGAATGCATGTAAAAGGAAGATAACTTCAAAAATGTACTCAGTATGTTCTCCACTAAAAAAAAATTTGATGAATTTTTGTATTTTAAATAAGAGTATAATATAAATATTAATAAATTACCTGCTGAATTGTGGAGGCCATTAATTGCCTTTGAGATGACACGCATTAAAAGCTCTAAATGTACCACAGCTTGTTTCGAATCTAACGTTTTTGTTCCGGTAGATTTAAAATAAATCAAAAGTCTTGAACGCAATTTCTGTAATGGTTCTATTATGTCGGTATACTATTATTGAGAAATTTTCAAATTTAATTTAAATTAAATGTCAATTATTAAAGGAAATTGGTTAAATTACTAACCAAACCAAATTCAACAAGTCTTGTAATCAAAGTCAAAAGCGCCTTATCGATTTTTAGTTGCACAACTTTTGATTTTTCGACCTTTTCCAACTCATATATTGCGGATAATGTTTCATTTGCCAATTTCCGAAAATTAGTATCAAGTACTGAAGTTGCATTTTGTGTAAGGATATTTTGTTCCGAGAAAAAGTTTGTTCTTTTAGGACGCGTCTTTAACATATCAAACATTGTTTGTAAGTTCTTATTAACGATATCCTTAAACATGGAAGACTTTAAGGTGGACATTGCGATCGAAAATCTGAACTTGATTAGATAAACAAAAAAGTAACTTTTACGCGATTTTCTATACTGCGAAATAAAACGCGAAACGGTTCTTTTTTAGGTAATTATATTCTGCACAACAAATATACAATAAATTTGGATTGGATTGGGACGATCCGATTGGGATTAAACTAGGGTATATCCCATGCAAATCCTGCAGAATGCCATTCAATTTATAAATAAACTTGATCATTAAACTTTAAAAAAAAACTTTTTATGGATTAATATCAAAAATGGTTTCAAACAACAGCCATCATCATCCCATTGTTGATATAATACATTTTTGTTCATATTGTATCTAATATGGCGTTGGCTATTATTCAGCCAATTCTATTATATCACTCATATGAAATTATCTGATTTTCCGAGTTACCGTAGTTTTTTGTGTCGCAAATCTTTTTTGTTGCTATTCCATACACTGCATCATATCAATAATCTTTATAACTAATGTGGCTTGCAGAACTGCTTGCATCCAGTCACACTTTTATAAATGATCAACTGCTTATGTAACCATAATAACATACCAAATTTTGTAGAAAAAAGCAATTGAAAATGTATTAAGATAAATATAAATCTTCTTTTTTTTTATTTACACCTTTTCATACATAAGGATGTTGTAAGAAATATTTATGGAAAGAAAACGAGGGAAAAAAAATATCTTAACTGTTATACAAAAATTTTAGATAGGCCCCATAAGAAAAAGAAAATTATTTTTCCAAAAGGGCTTATATCAAAGACTGCATATAAAATAATATTTATAGTATAATATATATAAAAAAAAAAAAAATAGTATATGTAAAAAATAAAAAAAAAAAGAATCAAATAAAATATCTAACCTACTAAAATTTACTTATTTCTTCAATGTTTGTTATATAAAAAGCGATAAAAGATGAGACTTGCCTAGCCCACATCCATTAAATTGTATTGTCCAAAGCCTTTCTCCAAAATTATATAATGAAAAGATCCCAACAAATAGTATTATTCTTGTCACAACAAATATATAAAGAACGAACGATATGAATAAAAATTGTAATAATAATGTAAATTATATCCGCTTAAATGCATATATATAAATCAATGTGTCAACTTATTCGATTAAAAAAAGTTATTTTCTCATAAGATTATTCCGTTATTCGAGAGATTCTATTAAGAGTATTCGCGTAATTTTATACGATCAAAATAATCTATAAAAATCGATAGCTATGTACGAAAAGTGAAATTAACAAGAACATCCCGAATTTTGACCAGGATTTTGCCCATTCGCCCTTGGTAGGCCGGGAAGTGGACTTGGTCCTCCGTTAACAATTTGACGTGGGCGAGGGGACATCATGAGCTCAAGCGGAATCTTTTTAGCTGTGAAATAAATCATTAGCCATTATTTATTGATTAATTTCGTATAATATAATAATAAAAATAAAACTTTGCAAAATATTCATACCGATTTCCGTGAAAACGTCCCGAACGCCATCACCTTTCTTTGCTGAAGTCTCAAAAAATAGCAAGCCTGCTTCCATAGCATAGGCTTTAGCTTCATCAGTAGGAACTTGTCTGCCACTTTCTGCAGATTCTTCTTCGCCTTCTTCAGTGGGTTGAACAAGATCTATCTTGTTACCTGCAAGAGCAATGACAATATTAGGATTTGCCTGACGTTGAAGCTCTTTTACCCAAGATTTAGCTTTGTCAAGCGAGGCCTAATTGAAGCCATTCATCAATTTCATTTATTGAAAATTAGTCCATATCTTTATAATTTTGGTATTTAAATTCATAGGAAAAATCCGTATACAAAACTTACAGATTTTGTGACATCATAGACAACAACAGCTGCCTGAGCATTTCGATAATACATTGGAGCCAAAGAGTGAAATCTCTCTTGACCAGCTGTATCCCAAATCTCAAATTTAATTACTTTGTCTTCCAAACGACATTTTTGCGTTAAAAAGGCCGCTGAATAATTTTATAAAATTAAAAATATTTAAAAAATAATATTTCGAAAAAAATAATCTATTTTTATAGAAATATATATTATGAGATCAACAAAAATTTCACTTACCACCAATGGTTGGTTCTTTATTTTCTTGAAATTCGTTATTAACGAATCTGAGAACCAGGCTAGATTTGCCTACAGCAGCTTCACCTTAATAAAGTACAAAATTTCAAAAAAAAAAAATATATATAAAATATAAAGAAGGTATATTAATTTTTATCAGTTCCTAATAATAAAAAAAAAGGTCTAATGGCTCGTGATGAAAAGCTATACGGATCCAGTTGGATTAATAAGCTTTTAAAAATTCACGCACGATGGTAAAAAACTTACCAAGAAGAACTAGTTTTACTTGAACAGGTTTTAAATTATTATTTTGCGATGGTACGTTATTACTCTCACCACCGGCACGAGCGGGTGATTCAGCAGTGCCTTGACGCGAATTATTTGACATTTATGAGTTATTAGGATATTAAATTGTTCCTTTTATTGTTAAATATGTTCAAAAAGATGTTTTTTGTTTGGTTCGAGAAAAAAAAAAGATAATGCAAAAATTACTTCGGTTGTTTCGGCGCTGTTGGATATTCTATAAAGATTTTGTAGGTTATGGATTAAGAATTTTACCCTTGATTAGGTTACAACTGATTCTGAAGATTGTAACAATAGCGATAGTATTAATAGAATTCTTTACCCCTGTAAAATACTTATAAACAGTTCGTTGATAATTCAAGTTTAGACATTATGACAACATCGAAATTATAAAATAACATAAAATGCATTTCGAATCCTTGAATACCGACTTCATTTATGACTTAACACACATAATTCAACAAAATGAAGCTGGTACGCGTCTAGAAAAGTTTGTTTGTAAAAATTTCAGATCTGTAATTATTTCCAAGACACTTTGCAGGGAATGCTTTAAACGAGGCGAGATCTTTGTTAATGGAAAGGCCGCTGAAAGTTCACGCGTACTCCGTAAAGGAGATATAATACGTTTACGAATTAATAAACTCGCTTTGGAAAGAGATAGGTTAAAAGTTCCTGTTGTATTAATTCTAGAAGATGAATATATAGCTATCATTTGTAAGAAAGCAGGTGTACCTATGCGGGACTTACAAGAAAGTTTGGCGTTCGTTTTGGATGGTGGGAGAGGACTTGTTAAAAAAGGAAAAGAATATACTTGCATCAATAAAATACAAAGAGCAGTCAATGGTTTGGTAAGTTGCTTACAATAATTAAATATCTTAATTGAATTTTTTAATTCTTAAATTACCCTTTTCTATGTTTGAAGATTATTGTCTCCAAGAGTAACGAGATAAAAACTAAACTTACGACCTTACTTAAAAATGGTGTCATCAGACAACAGTATCGAATTCTTTGTCATGGTAAATTTCCTTCTTCGGATGACAAGTCTTTTTTTCATAAACACGCGCCACCTTTCGCATTACAACATGTAGACTTCACTCGTAGTACATCTGGTGAAGAAAAGTATCTCACAACATTGGACGTAGTTTTGGATAATTCATCTACAATTTCAAGCGCTGGTATTCGAGAATATTTTGTTCAAGTATGTCATCCTATCGTTGGTTCTAATTCTTGTTCCAAGGAATTAAAATCGTACAAAGATAAAAGTATAATGATGGCTTTATTGGAAGTTGTTTTCAGTCATCCTATAACTGGTGAAGAAGTGAAAGTAACAATTGATGAACCAGAAAAGTTCGAGGTAAAGTAATTTGCAATTAGAATGATGATTACAATTGTTGAGAATTTGTTCTTATGATTACGATTAAATGACGTGTTTGATGGAATAATTTTATTCAGACGGTACGACAACGCGAACTAAAATTTTTTGAGCAAAAGAAAAGATGTATTATTGAAGAGTTACAACGACATGGAATTGAAATAACTGATAATTCTGATTCAGATAGTTTACTAATGAAGCCAGTGGCATATATTACTGGAGAAAAGGTATTGAACTCAAATTCATTTACTTTTTTTTTTGTCTTTTTTTATTACATGTTATCCATATTAATTATTATTAGGAATTTTTTGAATTGAGGTTTTTTGTTAACCAGGATACAATGATTCCTAGAAAATCAACGGAATATCTAGTACGCGCAGTCATAGACATATATTTTAGTAAGCTGGATTCCGGATTCTGGAAAGATCAAAAAGACGGCTTTAATACGTTTTCGATATTAGATTGTGGAACAGGATCAGGATGTATACTTATTTCGGTGTTACATTATATTTTATCTCGGAAGCTTGAAATTACGGAAACTTTGCCTTATCTCTTTGGATTAGGATTAGATATTAATTCGGCTGCTCTCGATATTGCACGTAAAAATGTGGAAAGACACTTGAATCCTTTTATTTCCAACAATAATAAATGTGATTTTCAAAATGTTGATTTCTCAAACCTTCACAACTATGAACCATTATTTAATATGTGTTTTGATGTTCTTGTATGTAATCCACCATATCTTGATGTTGATAGGCCACTTACAAATGATGATCCACGTAATCTCGAGCCTTCTAATGCACTTTTTGCTGAAGAAGGTGGATATAAATTTTATCGTTTGTTATACAAATCCTTAGAACATGCATATATAAATAAACTTAATATTTTGCAGCAAGATGGTTTAATAATTTTAGAAATAGGAAGTAAAATGGCAGAAAAGGTCAAAGAAATTTTCGCTGGGTGGAAATGTGATAAAGTTATCAAGGATCATCAAGGATTGGAAAGGTGTTTGTTATTTTCCCGCAAACCAGGTAAGTAAATAAATATAAGCCATTTTCTAATTACATGATGCATAGTGCGTATATAAATATAATCTTTCGTAGCTAATAATCAATAAAACTATAATTTCCTGTTTTATAAATTATAATCTTAATGCTGTACATATTAGATAATTAAATAAATTAAATAATTTTATATAACTATATAAAGTTCTGATTTATTTATTTATTTATAAATGTAAAATAATATGAGAAATATTAGTATCAAAATTTATTTTTACATTTATATAATATTGTAATAAAATAAAAAATGAGTTAATACTAAATTTCACCTAAATTATATTGGTTAATTTATTTTTTTCTAACAAATTTTTAGTTAAATAGCTCAGATTCATAATAAATCTAATCCTAATTAATAAAATCTAAACCAAATTAAACATATCAGATTAATCAAATTTTAGTTTAATTCCAATATAATAAAATACATTATTTAATTAATAATATAAATGTTTTAATCAAAATAATCAAAATATTAAATAATAAAAATATTCTTATTCAATTAAAATTATTTAAAATATCATTCTAATTAAATATTTTATAAATAAAAATCAGTATTCTATAGTTCAACATTACATATTTCTTTAATACTGAAATAATATCAAATATTTAAAAAATCTGCAGGTTAATATCAGTAAATATATATTAGAAAATATTTAGTCAGTCTATATAATAAATCAAGATATAAGTAAAATAAATAGTATTAAACTTAATCTGAATAATAATCAATAATATTATCATTCGTAATAAATTTGACTAAAATGTATAAACTTTCTCATATAATAAGGATATTTTAAACAAAAAATTTCAGAATCAATTTAAAATCTTTCAAACTGATCCATTTTGATCCAGATTATTATAGCATTTTTTGAATCATTGCTGAACAGTTTCTAATTCAAGATTTTCATAAGTTACTAAATGATATTTAACAATTAAATTTATCATTTCATTTGAAATAATTATATTTTTAGATAACTTTCTGAAAATTTTTTCATTACAAAAATTATATGATTCTTTAATATTTTAGAAATTTATTCAAAATTAGTATATTTTATCTAATGAAAATTAGTTAGTAAATAAAAAAATCTAATAAAAAGCCAATTATCCAAAAATTCAAATCAATATATAAATTTATGATATTATTGATTTAATTATTAAATATTAATTAATATTGTTATCCAACTAATGATTAGGCAACTGAAACACGTAATCAATTGAGTAGCAGCAAGATTTAGCTCAATCTTTCTTAAGTTTTGGGAAAGACTTTGGTTAATTCAGGCTTTCGTTGACTTCGGTATTCTTTCACAAATAAGTTTCAGAATTAGCAAGTATGACGACTTCCAATTTACTGCGTAAGACAAATAATTTTTTTTGACATAGGAAATTCTCAGTTAACGTTACAAAGTTTGTTTGTAACCAAGTTGATAACATTTAAATAATTTAGAGATTACTTAAACTTAGATGATACTAAACAGGTTGATAACGTTAAGTAATTTACAATTACTTAATCAAGGTTTTCACAAAGCGAGTTGATAATGTTAAGTAATCTAATATTACTTAACCAAGGTTGACATAAAGCAATAACGTTAAGTAATCCAATATTACTTAACCAAGGTTGACACAATGCAAGTTTTGACACAAAGCAGTTTGTTTGTTACAAGACAATTTAATAAAGAGTTTTTATTATCTTATAAAATTAACTTTCTAAATTTCTATCTATACATGATGAAAAACTCAGCTTATTTATAATAAAATTTCTACACTAAATTGCTATCTATTGCATAAAAACTATGTA
>CAMKVN010000657.1:0-25779 GCA_946474995.1 Funneliformis geosporum
ATTTCAGGAATTAAATAATACTCAAGATCAATAAAATCAGTAATATATGCTTATTTATATTTAATAATACTAATAATCTACAAATGTATAAAAATAATAATATGTATATTATTATTTACTTACTTAAAATATATTAATGTAGCTTATTCCGATATAAAAAAACTTAATTTGTAGTTTATTTTTGATATCAATAAAAATATCAAAAAACAAGATCGTCTACATCATATGGGTGAGCACGATAATTGCATTATTGCACCTATTCAATGATAAAATTGTGTTTCAAAAGATTAATATTATAAAGTATATGAAACGTAATATTTAAAATTTTCAATTAAGAGAATAAGGATTGTATCAAAAATAAATTTGATTGAAAAACTCGTTTCCTTTTGGATACAATTATAGAAGGATATAATAAATGTATAAAGAATGATCATGTTTCAAAACCAAATTAAATAAATACAGTATATGAATCAATTTTACAAATTTAGATAGGTTAAAAATATCAAAGCTGTATGGTAATTTTAGTTTCATATCTTAAATTTCTCCTAAAACGTTTTGAGTATTCTGTTTGATCATCCCACCATTGAAAATTGAACCAACGAATGAGTGTCCATGCGTAATAATCCCGAAATAAGATTTATATTTGAAAATCGATATTCAACATAATGACTTTTTATTGTTGGTCAAATAGAATAGAATATATACAAAAAAATTAAGACTGCAATATGTTAAATATAAACGATGTTCAGATTGAAAAGGATGGAATTCGGATTCTTTGATAAATCGATATGTACAAAGTGACGTTTAATCTATGTCATTTTCGTTTAAATAACTAATATAATATATTATGATAACCGAATATTTAAAATAATTGAATCAAGTAGAAAAGAATGTAATTACAGTGTTTGAACTTCCCCTTATTAAGGGATATAAAAGGGAAAAAAAGAAATTAAAGAGAGACTTGAAATTCAAAACTGCTAATTAATGAATGAACCTCGAAATTATTAATAATATATTTATATATCTGAAGAGAGAGTTTCTTCAAGTTTAGGAAAAGATAATAATCTGCTACTATAAATTGCTTCAGGATGAATTTTTGTTTGTTTAGTGGGATTTGTATGATGAATGCATTTAGATTGATCTATTTCTTTTGATATTCGATGTGATATTTTACACTCATCTTCATATATGAAACAGCATCTAATCATACTAAAAATTTCTATGGCAGTAATTCTTCTCTTTGGGTCCGGTTCCCAACATCTTTTCAATAAATTAACAAAGGACTTTGGGGTATCCTCGGGAATAGTGGGATGAACACCATTGCAAATATCTAAAGCAAGTTGGAAATCATGTGATCTATCATGAAAAGGTGGATTTCCGGTTACAATCTCATAAATTATTCCACCAAAGGCATAAATATCAGAAGCTTTGCAATATGATTTTTCCCTTAAAACTTCCGGTGCAACGTAAGGCAAAACGCCGTAAATCTCCTTTTGTGACGACCCATTCAAGCAAGTTGTCTTATTTATAGGTTGACAAATTCCCAAATCACTTATGGTTATATAGTCATCGATATGATTAGCAAATAATATGTTTCCAATATGGAAATTTTTATGAATGATCTTTTTTTCATGAAGATTGTAGAGATGATGTCCAATTTGCTTCAGAATTTCGATCTTTTGATACAAATCAATAGAATTTGATTTGCTTTTCAAAAAATGTCTCAAATTTCCGTTTTCTGCATATTCAAGGACCATCGCATAATTCTTCGATTTTGGTTCTTGTGTGAAACCAAAACATTTCACAATGTATGTTGATCCACGTTGTAAATTCAAATGTATCTAAATATTTTTTTTTTTTGAAGGATTTTAGAAAATTGTCATGAATATAACTTTCAAAGAACCTAGGGGATTTTGATAAATTCTTACCTCTTCTAAGAATTCGGATGAAATGTTTTGCGAATCTTTAAAAACTTTTAAGGCAACTTTGGTCTTTCCAAGTCTGTTCCATTGTTTCAGTTCAAAGTTCCATCCTTGAATTGGACCATCCATCCATGTAGAGGAGTAAACTTTGGAGAAACCTCCTTGCTCCAAGTATTTAATATCGGTCAAGCTATTATAAGGTATCCATTCTATCAGGTTGCTAGGTGTTTTTGCCTTAATTTGTTGGAACCTTATAAAGTCATCGATTTCATTATTACCGCTCTTCCAAAGTATGAATTCCCTTTGAAGTTGAATTGGAGAACAGGTTTCACACCAAATGTGATCAACCAAGAGCGGCTCTTTTTCGTCAACCGACCTTTTCCATTTACATTCATTGCAATTATGCGACTTGGAGCTCATCTTTTTTTTAATTGTACGAATCAGTCTTGCCAATCTTATGTCGTCAAGGTTCATTTTTACGCCTTTCTCAAATTTCTTTTGCTTATATTTGGTTAAAAGAAGGAATAAATGTGGGGATGTCATGGTGAATAAAATCAACTTATTCAAAAAAAAAAAAAAAATTTGATGACGTTATTGAAAGGAAATAAGGGATGAAAAAGGTATTTTTATATAAGAAAAAAGGGATGAAAGTAAAAATTAAAAAATATAAACCAAAAATATTTTTTGAATAAATCTATTATTAAATTACAAAGGTCATTAAAAATTTAATGTACAAATTTTTCTTTTACTTTTTTATTTTTTGATTTCATGTGTTTTAAATACTTTTTTTTTTTTTATTAAAAAAAAAAAATTTGGCCTAAGAAATTGAAGAGTATTTATATTGGGAAAAATGAGGAAGGTTTAACTAACACCAGTTAATTAATTTATGAAACAAATATGTACAATTTTTATAATACATTTAAAATTAAAAGCTTATCGGCTAATATAAAAAAACCAATTGATTTTGCAGTAAATAAATAAAAAAAAATTTTTTTTACCAGATTATCGATATTTTTATCCTAAAATGAGGGATTTTTTTTTTATATATATTAAAAAAAACCCCTTTGGACTTTCTTTGTCGTGTTTTTGTTTGTATGATACGATGAATTTAAATGACCGATTCTATGAACTGCTGCGCCTCAAATTTATAATTTGATGTGACGTGATTTGAAAAATCACACAATATAAGTCACACGACACGCGACAGATTTCTTATCGAAAAAGATATACATTTAAAGAGTATATCCATCTTGGAAGTCTTCATATCTTCCATGAGATAGAAAAATTGACTTTTTCGTGCAACAATGTTGTCGCATGCATGCTATGCTATAAACAAACATAACAGGTTTTATTTTCATTGCAAACATTTTTTTTACCTTCCATCATTTTGGTAATTTCGTAGATATCCGTAACCTTGGCCAAATTTCTTAACGGTTGTATCCGATGATAAATACCGCATGTTAGAACTATTTTGGCGTAACGAATTAAAAAATAAATTTTTGTTTGAATTTATTATAAAAGGAAACATTTGGTTAAATTCTCCCACCCATTTAATTGTTATTATTTATATTACCTTATAGAAACGGATGTTAATTTTCCGCCCACAAAAGCCAAATCAAAAACAGCCACAAAATGCATTCTGCAAATGATTTTCCACAAGGAATGATTCTACCGAACCACCTTCATTTTAAAAATGTGCATCTATTTATTTTAGGAGAATTGTCATGAAAATCACATATCAAACATGCTAGAATACTCTCTTGAATATCCTTTATCGGATGTTTATATATATATGCTTAAAGCATGGATAGCATTTGCATCTTGTATTATTAACTTTATCTTTGAAGAAATGTTTCGTTAATTATTTATTATCCTATTTTGAAGGTAAAAATTATGACGACGCAAAGATAATTATGGTATCACAAAATGAATGGTAAATGATTAATGAATTCGTTGACCAATCATACATCAATTCAAATTACAAAGAACTCTTGGCATAAAAATTTACAAATTGATTATTCCGGAAAAAGGTAATGATTTGTATAACAAACAATCGGAGAATCATAAATTTACCCATAGACCATCTTATTTTAATGAATATAGGTATATCTTTCCAATCAGACGATAAAATTGATTGTTCTCTTGTTAGATAAGATAATGCAATGAAAGATGGAGGTACATATCTATCTACATAACAATACGAGCCTGACAAAAAAAATTTGACTCAAAAAGATCAAACAGAGATATTCATCATGCTCTTCACGTTCTTAAGTTTTAATTTAATAAACCTTTTATCATAGAACTCAAGTTTCACGTGATTCTCCATTAACGAGCATTGGGTATCCCCGTTTGTAAAACTTTACGCTCCCAAAAAGATTTTCGGATACGTGGGGTTTTCTTAAATCTAAACCTTTTTTTTCTTTTTCCTTATCGACGATCTTATAACTTTTAAGTTTTTTTACAAATATTTAATTTTTTTGTACCAAAAATCAAAAAAGAATGACGTTTAACGATCGCAGTTATACCGCAGTAATAAAATATAAATAGCATTGAAAATGTTCGCTCTTACATAAATGCATCAATCTACACCAAAATTAGTAAGTGAGGATTCAAAAAAGGTTCCATTAACGCATACAAGCAGTAATATTATCATCGAATTAAAACTTTAATTTTTTTTTTTTTTTAAAACCAAAAAAAAAATTTTTTTTTCATTTTACAAAAAAAAAAAAAAAACTCTTCAATTTCCTGGTACATCAATACGCACAAAAAAAATTAAAACCATCTATCACATTTTGAAATCGTCGCACCAAAAATTATCAAATTAACCGAAAAAATTAAAAGTGAAACAACCGACTTTACCAATGTCAAGACAACAATTAATACCAGAATGTTTAGAAAATATTTTAATTAATCTTTCAGAAACAAAGGATTTATATTCTTGTTTAATGGTAAATAGGTTCTGGTGTGCTGTTGTTGTCCCCTATCTATGGAGATATCCATTTAAAACGGCCGGAACATCTAAAGAACGTTGCAACAAGGTAACCAGAACCTATTTATCATGCGTTTCAGAAGATTCCAGAAAAAAATTGATAGATGCTGGGATTAATTTGTCGGAATACCCTCGAAGGCCTTTGTTTGATTACGTTTCTTATTTACAAGGTTTAATCATCGATCAAAGTACATTTGACGTAATCCCATTAATTTTCCGACTAAAAAAGAACAATATCTCGTCACATGAAATACATCAAAGGATCCAAGTGATGTCAGCTCATGAAGAATGGATTTTACAATCACAAAAACATTTGGTTGAACAGGAATTAGCCAAAGTTTTATTGAGAGGTTGTACCAGATTACATTCTTTAGAAATTTATCAATGTGAATTTTTATCAAATTTAATCCCAAAGATTTTATCATTTTCACAGTATAATTCTTCTTCTTCTTCCACAGCGTCTTTATTGTTTAAAAATCCTTCATCTCCTACAAATCCTTCTCCTCAAAAGTTATTTCATGCATTAAGAGAATTTTCATGTGGTTCATTAAATGATAATAAACCAACCTATGATTTTCTCATGATGATGTCGAGTCATTGTAAATTTATTAATACCATTAAAGTTCACGATATCAATTCTATGAGATTGGGAAAGGCTTTGGCCTCGGTTGTTTCGGCTCAAGATTGTTTAACTTGTCTTGATCTAAATTATTCAAATTCTTATGATTTTTCAACATACGAACACATTTTTCAATCACTCTTCGACGATCAATATAATCAAATTCAATTACCTTCCCATTTACAAAATTTATTCCCATTATCCCCAAACTCATCAATTAAGAAGAAATTTTCATCAACTTCTCCTTCTTTAAGTCGACTTAAACTTAGTAAAACGAATTTACATAACATCAAAAAACATATTCTGGACCATATGATTAAAAAATGTGATAAATTACAATCACTTGAATTAGATCATTGTACCTCAATTAATTCTTTAACCCCTTTACAACATTCTTTAACTAATTTAAACAATTTAAAAGTTACTTGTTATGATCAAGATTTAGATTTTATTACGGAATTCTTTCAGGCTTCAAACATTAATTTAAGAAATATTTATTTAAGTTGGAAAACTAATTCCCCTCCTTTTAATCCAATTTCGCTTTACACACTTCCAACCATCTCCTCATATAATTTAGAAGAGAGTTTCAAGAGGATTCAACTTTTAACAAATTATTGTACTCAAGTTAGAAATTTATATCTTGAAGTCGTAACTCCTCAAGAATTACTTTTGATCTTTAGGTTCCTTATTCATGTACAAAAATTAAGTGTCACCTTTAATGAGCAGACAAATTGGGATGAAATGATGGATGAATTAGGTGAAAACATTCCCAAAGAATTACAATGGATTGGAATCAGAAACAGAAAAGAATTACCATTTAGCGTAAAAGGATTACAAATTTTTTTGGAGAGGGTCAAGGAAACAAATGGAGATTTGGAGTTATATTTTCAGAGTGCACAACAAACTTATTTAGATGAGACTAAGAAATATGAATTCAAAATTATCAATTATGCTGGTGATTTTAATTGGTAGATTTATGATTATAGAAATGATGTGTATTATTACTTTTTTTTTTGTTTCATTTTATTTTATCTTTTTCTATTTTTAGAAGGAAAAAAACTCTAGAAAACACTATGTATTTATTTTGTACAAGAGACATCACATTATATATCATGCTTTATTTATGTATTTTTAAGGATTCATTAAGACAATTGATTCAAATTTTTGAGGCGAACTGTATGTAAGACAAAATAAGTTTGGAAAAGTAAAAAAAAAAAAAAAAAAGAGAGTTATGAAAGTTATAATAAAAGGTTATTATAAATTTCATTTTTTTAAAAAATTAAAGTATATGTATATATTTTTTTCCTTATTGACATCTTTCACATTTTTATCATCTGTAATTATATAATGTACATTATCGAAATCTCCATTCATTAATCATTTTAATATAAAAAGCACATGAAAGATACAAATAAATAAATGGCATTTAGAAAGCTTATACAAAATAAGCACAATCATAACTACAATGGTAATTACTTAATCACGATATTATTGATATTATTGTAAATATGAATCGGGTGTGCATAAACTTTATTATCATTGATATTTATAGTAATACAATTTTTTTTTGTTTATCAAATTTTCAAAAATTAATATCAAACAAAAAGTAATGTTTATTTCCAAATATAAAAGTTTTGTTCGTATAATAAATAATAGAATAAATAATATAATTTTTTTTTAAAAAAAAAATAGTTATAAAAAAGTCTTACTTTTTTTTTATATTACAAACTTCGTTAAGCAGCTCAGAGTTAAAATTTAGGGATAAGGGGTTATTAAATAGATCTATAAATTTTTTTAAGGCCATCATTTCTTTTTCTTTTTATCTAAGGATGCCTTATTAAGGCAAATAAATAAACAAACGCGCCAAATTTTCTTAAAGATCATTAAAAAAAAATAAAAAAAATATGTATACATATATAATATAATATAAAATAAAATATAATTATTATTATCAATAAAAGATTTAACATTACTCAATGATATATTTCAAATTATTTCATATTCTATAGATAATTCTCCATTCCTACTTATATCATCAAAGATAACCAACGCTTTTCTCAATCCTTCATTCGTCACTTTAGTCCTTTTGGCTAAAGCCAATCTTTTTAAAGTTCTTAATCTACTTGCGTACTGAGTAATCAAAGAAAGGTATTCATCATCAATACACCCACTTCTCGGAAATTGTAAAATTTCTAATGGAGCTTTGCAATTTTCAAGTAACCAATGCACTACCATCAACCAAAACGTCCCTTCAATCACAATCATTAAATTCTTCAACCTTTGTGGAAGTTTTCGAGATAAATCTCTCCAGAATTGTTCATCATCCATCAATTCCGTTCCTATTGATATGTGAAGTTGTTGAAGAGATTGACAAGTTTCTAAAAGTGATAGAAAGTGGGGAAGAATGTCTCTGCTAATATGAGTTTCAATGAGATTTAAATGTGGACACGATATAGAAATTGTTAAGAGAACAGATGAAGGTGGAAAATCACCAGACCCTCTAGCTATTGATCCCGGTGGTCGTCTCACATTCCATACTTTTCTTCCAAGTCTAATATCTTTTAATGAACCACATGTGTTTTGTATCATTTTCGACAAAGGATGATTAAATGAGCTGGGGCAATTATTAGTCGATGAATTAGATGAATTTCCAGTAGAAGAATTTCTCATTGAAAGGTTCCCTATTGAAAGATTTCCTAATGAATGATTTCCCATTGAAACATTCCTTATTAAAGTGGTTCTTATTGTATTACCTGTATTGTGATTTCCAATAATGTGTACAACTGATTGGGGAATCACATGATTTGATCTCAAATCTCTGAACCCAACGCTCTTTCTAAACACAAATTTCTTTAACTTTTTAAAGGTAGCAAATGACAAAGGTTCAACGGTATCATTATTTAACCCTAAGCATCTGTCAAACACCAAAACCTGTAAATTCACACAAGCTGCCACCGGAGTCAAACAAACATGTCCTCTAAAATCGGTTCCACTGAATTCCAAATAATTTAATGAACTGGTCTGAGAGTGTAATCCTTCGATTAACGCTTGTAAACAGTTTGATGTACCTCTTCGCAAGATTACACGACGTAACAGATGTTGAGCTTTTAAGAGGCTTAATATCATTTGTGGATCCGGGTATTTTCCTTGCCATGACGAAAAATTTATCTCCAAAGTATTGAGGTTCTTGGATATCTCCGAGAGAACTTGCATAATCCTTCCATCAGTCGAACCACCTCCGTATTCAAATTTTTGTAAATACCTTAGGCAATCATTCGCCCCGGGATAACTTGGAATATTTAATAAATCGTCAAAACCATAAGAATTACGAAATTCCTCGAAACTCGTCGGGGTGTATTGAACGTCTCCAGGATGGTGTGTCCAAAATCTCCTATCAATTAATCCAATTAATCTTTGTGTGTTTAATGAAAGAAAGTCAAGCACTCGAATTTTCGAAAAGAAGAGTTTAACAAGTTCGTGGACCACTAATTTCACAATTCGTAGATCATCGAATACTATGCTATCGTATCTTTTTTCGTCAATTACTTCGGGTTCACGTCTAATTTGTCGTCCTTTTTCGTATCCTTCTTGTAACCACAACGATGTTGACTCGTATAAATCCTCAAATCTAAATCCACGGACGAAAGACGAATAATCGAAAACTTTAGGCTCATTGATGGATGAAATATAAACTCCCTCGGACAAAAGGTAAGTTTTAGTCGCATGAGAAAATGAGGAAGTGTAGATTTCGATGAGAGATGGATTTGGTCTTTTGACTAGTTGAAATGGCTGTTTCCATAAAAATTTCACTACGCTACTACACCAAAATCTGTTTACCAAAAGGCAAGAATATAATGTGGACTTATCATATTCTAAAATGTGGAATATCTCTTCCAAACACTCTCGTGGTAAATAGAATGCCATTATAATAGTAATAATACAAAAATCTTTTTTTTTTAAAAAAAAATGAATGATTACATCATGCACACTGAATCAATCATATGATAGAATCACATCACATATAAATTCACTTACGTTTGATAAAATTTAATCTGAAGAACTAATTCTGAAGTAACAAGTTAAAAAATTAATAATGTAGTTTAAAGAATTTATGATAAATATTTTACTCTATATTAAAACAACTCTTATTATTTATATTTACCTTGTAGTAAAAAAAAAAACAAACAATATTAATACATTATTTAACGCTTTTAAAAGAAATAGATTAATTAATATTATTGTTATGTTTTTTTATAATAATGCGAAATTCTAGGAGGAAAAAAAAAATTTTTTTTTTTTGTCTAAAAATACCCATGATAATCCAAATATTTATTCAGTCGCAGGTCACACAATGCGAAACCTTCAAAAGATTGTTATAAAAACAGTCCATAAAAAAATTCCTAAATTGGACACAAAAGATGTTTTGCCAACAAGTATTTTTGGGGGCGTCGTGCGATCTACATACATTTTTAAAAGATTGTAACAAACCATTAAAGTATTTTACAATGGGATCATTTGACAACGGAAAACTCTCATTTTTGTCGAAGTTCAAAATTTTAAAAAAAAATTTGTTGCTGTATATTTCGTATATTTCGAATTTTCGGATCCAATTCTCGATAGTTTATTTGTGTCATATGCATGGAATGAGTATTTATGTTTCACACTAACTTTTTTTTGGAATAAATTCATTACCATAAATTTCTACTTATGAATTTTGATATTTTATGATTCTTTATTTATTCGGTTTAATCTTTACAAATACGCACGCAAAATAATAATAATAAAAATATTACTAAATATTCACGTTTTATTCTTTATAACCAAAAACATTAATGATAATAAATAATAAAAAAAATCATATTTTATATATCATGTAGGATTTTCTCTACGTAATCTTTCCCTCCATTTTTTACCATGATAATAAACCAAGATCAAGAAGAATAGAGTAAACATATTCACACCAGCCATTAAAGTAAAGATCCAACCAGCGCCTATCGAATGATTTAATGGAGCAGCTAGAGCAGACATACTCCCCGCCACCAAGGCTCTCATAAAATTGTTTAATGCCACGACAGATGCGCTTCGTGTTGGGTAAGAATCTACTAAATAAGTCGATGTTGGATTGAATGCCATTAACGTTCCAAACCCACCCAAAAACATCGCGATTAGCGGATATACGATATTCGCTTCACTTTCGAGCAACCAACCAAAAGAAAAGTAAGCCACTGGAATCAAAATACTACCAAACCAAGCGCTATGTAACCTTAATTCAGGAGCGTAAGCTCCGCCACGCTCTCTCATTTTTGTTCTTAATACATAGTCAGATAATTTACCACCGACCAAACTTCCGCTCATCAACCCAATACCCGGAGCCAAGAATACCAATCCGGTTTGCGAAGCTGATAACCCATAGGTTATGGCAAATTTTTCCGGTATAAGAATATTCTGAACGTAAATCGTTGAGGTTACCCAAATTTTATATAAAATTACTAACGTAAGGTTGGGATATCTTAATAATGAAATTGGTGCCAATGGATTATAATTTTTTTTTGCTGAAATTGAAGGTGATAATAATGTTTCTTCGGATTTTATTTTTGACAACGGAATATTCGACGTTTGTTTTGGTCTTGAGGTTTCTGGAAGCAAGAGATATATTATAAAAAGTATTACACTTCCATATATCGTTAAGAACCAAAATATCGCTCTCCAATGAATATATTGTGTCAAATATCCTCCAATCAATGGTCCAATTAACGGTCCTATGAAGAATCCAAGATAAAATAATCCATAGGCTGTGCCAAGTTCTGTTTCATGAAACGCGATTCATTAGTAAATTCCATTCATGTTTAATCCGAAAAAATGGAAAGGGCCTATTTCATTACCTGTTGGAACGTAAATGTCGCTAAGCGTTCCTGCACCGATACACAATACAGCTGAAGAGCCAATCGCTTGTATTGCACGAAGGATCATTAACCACCAAACGTTAGATGCAAATGCGCATAAAAATGCAGATATTATAAACATTATGCTAGCCCCTATATACACTTTTCTTCTGGTTCCTCTTAAATCCGAATATGACGCCCAAAATAATGGCTAATTATTTGAAGCAAAAAAAGGGGAACAAAAGGTGTCAAAACAACCTCTTATTTGTAACCGTTTCATACAATTGAACTACATTAGAAAAACTTTGATTCTTACAGCAATTCCCATAATATATACAAATACGGCAACTAATGATTGAAGAAATCGCGATGTTTAAGAGCAATCATCATTTTTTCTGTTATTATGATATAATGATTACTAACCTACTGTGTTTATAAGCGTTTCCGTAGTATGCAATTCTTCTTGTACGGCCAATATCGCCGGAAAAAATATTCTTTGTTATTCAAAAAGAACAAAATTTTTATTACATGGATTTCAGCTCACGTGATATTCCTTAATAATCGCTTACGTGTTTGCAATGGGCGAAAGCATTCCCGAAATAGATACCACGATAAGAATAGTTGTCTTCCTTAAATCTGACCAATTTTTTGGATCATTCTCAATAAATGTTGTTGTTGCTGGCTTTATTAAGGACTTTTCTTCATCTAACCGAAGTTCATAATCATCAGACATGCTACTGATTGAATTAGTTGATTGTTTTTCATCATAATCTTTTGTTGAATTGCCATTCTAGAAAACATTTATCGAAAGATTTAATTAATTTCAAGGATTTACAGAAGATTAGTGAAAAAGCTAAAAACGTTTTCTTACAACTTCTTCTTGTATAGCAATTTTCTCATCATCAAGTTTATTATATTCGATATAATCACGATTCGACGCCACTTTGAAAAAGATATTTTTGACAGATTTTTTAAAAAAAGAAAATCAAATCAGCTTTTTTTTTTAAAAAAAAAAAGAAAAATTCCTCTTTTCTAATATATTTTTGTATATATATATATATTTTAAGGATTCTTTCTGCCTATAAAATCTGTCAACAAAGATTTTTATCCTTTTTTTTTAAAAAAAAAACCAACGGCTTAGTTAATAAATTTCTTTGTGGCTTCGTTGTAATTATCATTCGATTAGAACCTTTTTTTTATAATTTGGCGTTGTATGAGGCTTTTTTTCGAAATAGAAAAGATATGTACACGAGAATATATTAAAGAGGCTTGCTCTTCTTTAATTTTTATTGTTTGTTTTTCTATAAATGCGTTGTAAACTAATGTGTGGTAAAAAAAAAAAAAAAAAAAAGGAGGAAAAGAAATAAGGTCCACAAACACCTCGTAATCCACGAAAACCCATGAATGAAATACTTTCATTTAAATGTTATAAGTTTAGGAATAAATTTATTATGTCCTTTAATTGATTAGATAGATCACTTTTCAAAAAAGTTTTTTTTTAAAATAATTTCAAATAAGGTACCATAAATTCGTATAAATTCGTTATCTTAAGATCAGATCAATCTAAAATAAAGAATAATGCGTTTTTTTTTTTTTTTTTTTAATCAGAAATATTTATTTTCTTTTCAAAATCGAAAAAAAAAGTGGCTCAAGCATGGCTATTATCTAAGGGGCTGATATCTAAGAAGATGGCTTATTTTATTATTTGCCTAAATCTAATTTTTTTAAAAAACATAATTAAAAACAGGAACAACTTTCAGTAGTCATAATGATCTTTTTTCGGGGAATTTTCTCGGTTAGAATGAAATCTAAACGCGAACAAATCTCGTGGTATTTAAGACGAGTAACACGAAAATAAAAACAGTAACCCATCTAGTATTAGGATGCTCAAAAGTAACTTGTAAAAAGCAGAATATATCACAAAGGCAAAAGTTCCAGTAAGAGATCGTGGTGTGATGATGTCAATGTTTATACATCCGTAGACTTTTTAGTTAAAGATCTCACATTCCTGAATTATGAACTTCCCAAGAGTTATTTTAATTGAATTTTCTGTTTTTTTTTTAAAAAAAATTTACCCGTTATGGAAGTTTCTTTATTTTTGGTTGATAAACGCGTCAAAAATTACTTTTTTGAAATCATACAATATAAATAATAAATTTCCGTCTTTTAACTGACAATATATTTTACAACTATGTTGTGGGGAAAATCTAATTTCTTTTTTTTTTAAAAAAAAACTATATATACTGTATTATTTAAAAAAAAAAAAAAAGTCATAGAGCTTCATGTTAGATTAAATAAAAAAAAAAATACATATATTCAAAAGAATATACAAAATGGGAATATCCGAATTGTCAGTAGCAGGAACGAAAGAAGGATATAATTGCACCAATGGGAAGTTCAAAATTGGTGTAAATAAAGAATTATTTTCAACCAATGAAGGATCACCTAGTGAAGGAAACGAAGAAATACATACAAATGAATTGTATACTTCTCAAGGAATTAATTTAACAGAGGTATATGTATCATCACAAGAAGGTTATCTAAAGGGAGAATCATTTAACGAAGATTCCTTTAAAGAGGAATCCTCTCAGGAGGAGTCTTCCAATGATGACACCATTCAAGAAGTTTCTTTCGAGGAAGAACTCTTTCGAGAGATCTCAATTAAAGAAGAGGGGTCCAGTACACAATCAAGTACAATTTTCCATTCATCACGTTCGTCTTCGCTATATTCGGCAGAATTCGTGCAAACATCTTGTGAATGTATAAATCCCAATAATAATGTAATATTGTCACCATTGCAAACTTCCAATTTAAGATTTATTAGTAATGATACTAATAATAGTAGTATGAGTGAAAGAAGTTTGAATATTTTTGAAATATTACAAGAAATTAAACCAGATAGCTCATTCCATTTTCATTTTAAGGGGAGATCATCATCGTCATCATTTAATCATAATCCGTTGTTTCGTCCTCATCGTCATTCATCTTATACCCCCTCGAGACGGTATTCTGATTTCAAAAGATATTATTTACCTGATTATTATAATCTTCCTACAAGTTTAATAATACCTCGTTTAATATCGAATGATCCCATTCATGAGCAAAATACGAACATTTCGGTTAGTGATAATAATAATAACGAATCTCTCGCTAATAATAATAATATGATTATTACTAATATGGTTGATGAGAATAATGAAAGAAAATTTAATGGTAAATATTTCTTTTGGTTTGGATTTTTATTTATGCCGGTTTGGTGGTTAGGTAGTTTATACTTACCTAAACCAACAACTCCTGAAGATTACAAGTGGAGGAAATGTTGTAGAAACGCAACTATCTGGGGTATTGTTGCTTTAATAATCATTGTCATTTTCGCAATTATAGTTGATCAATGGTTTAAATTAAAGCTGCTTTAAAAATTATTGTATTTTTTTGAATTCATTGAACGGATTTAAAAATACTTTCTCTTCTTTCTTGTTTAAAATATTTAAAATGTAAATATATATATAAAATAAAAATAAAAAAATAAAATAAAATTTTCCCACCAGAAAAAAAAAAGATGTATGTATTTGTCATTATAATTTTTTTTTTGATTGATATGATGAATTGTACATTTGCAATTGAGGTTGTGATATTTTTAAAAATATACAAATTTTGAAAAAAAAATAGAAAATAATAAATACTAGTATATGAAAACCCCCACACCCCCGAATATATTTATATCCCATTCCCATTCTATAAAATATGAAAAAAAATAAAATAAAAATCAAATGCAAAATGTAAAATGTAAAATAAAAAGTTGGTTCTAAATACAATAAATAATCTTTCAAGGATATTTCATTTAACTTTCCTTCCGGATTTCATTGTCGGCCTCCTAAATGGTTTTTTCTTTAATTGATCTCTTGTGGAAATCTTTTTCCCCGTATTCATCATTTCAATACATTCATCGTCATTACTCCAAATATCAAAATCATCATCATAACCGTTAGTTCCATTACCATATCCATTACCACCACTATAATTTATTTCGTTAACCTTTTCACTACTTTTATTTTTATGACTCCTAATAAAATTTTCATAATAAAAATGTTCTACATCAATTTCTAATAAAGTCTTTAAAAATTCATGAATCATTGTACGGATCAAATCATTACGTTTCTGCGATACCAATAAACTTGGTGATGGAAGTGGCGATATAATATCAATATCATTATTCGTGTTTTTATTTGTGGAAATTATAAATGGTTTGGTGGGTTTTGAGCTTAAAAATGGTGGTGATGCGTTTTGTTTTTCCAAATATCGGAATAACATAAATATCGCGGCATCTCGCGCACTTTCCGAATAATGAGTTGTTGTGTCGCCTTTCAAAAAAAAAAAAAAAAGGGAAAAAAGTTTTAGCATTATGAATATTTATTTCGAGTCACGTGATAACTCAACATACCTATTTCTTGTTTCATTAGTTCTGCTGTAGGACTTCGGATAAATCGAGCAAAGCTAACTTCCAACAACACAAAGATGGCTCTCTTCGCATCGTCAAAACAATTTCTTGGATCACGTTGACTCTTTATTGAAGCTATAACGGATTTACGAACTTTATCATCAATATTTACTTCAAATTGTGACTTATGAGTTAAATATGTATCAAATATATGTTTTGCCGTTTTATATTGTTGCGTTGAATTCGAAAATTCAAATGATTCATATTGCTCTACCTCAAGAAAGAAAAACTGAAAAAAAAAGAAGGTTCGAAAGATGTTAATTGAGCATATTCCTAATGTATCTTATTCACGCCAATTTCTTAAAAAGGGACGTACCAAATTTTCACATGAATACTCTTCAAGCAACGAATATAAAAAATAACATAAAGGTATTTTTGAATGCAAGATAGCTTTTAAACCTTCCTTTTCAATTTCCCTAACACAAATATCTATTGGAGGTTTATCTCCAAAGAAATTTGTCAATTTCTTGGAAGATATTCTGGCACGTTGTTTATATTGATTATGATTATCATAGTTTATCGAAGGAATTAAAGGACGTTGAGAATTGAAGGAAGGTATTATCGGAGTTGAAAGGGAACGTGAATGATGTTGTTGTTGTTGTTGTTGTTGAGCATGTTGAGATAATGTCCTATTATGTTTTTTACATTTCTGAAAATTTTTTAAATCATCATCTGAAAATATATCATCAACTTCATCCTCAATAATATCATTATCATCCTCATCATACTCTGAGAAAATGTCTGGAAGCGTTGAAGGGGGAAGTGGAAAATGCATTTTTGAAGGTGATGAGAAATCTGAAGATTTTATAAATTCGTCAGTGTTCATTGGTTGTGATAAAATCATTTCTGATATTACGGTGGTGGTGGTGGTGGTAAATTCTCTTAATAAAGAAGTTGAAGAAGTTGAAGTTGTTGTAATAGAATCTATCATTACAATAGAACTTCTACGAGAATTTGATTTAATGGATTCAATCGAAACAGCCGATCCACGACGTTTAGAAATTATATTTGGAGTTTTCGCTGCCAGCAGTGATTTTTTTATTTCTTCTTCATGAATTTTTGATGTCACGTCTATAACCGATGGACGTCTTCTTGACGATGATCTGGGAAGTGAACTATTGTTTTGTGAAGACATTTTATTTTTATTTATTTATGTATGTATAGTATTTATTTATCTATTTTTAAATATACAAATAAATTAAATTTTTTTTTTTTTGAGGTTTGAAATAGGCAGCGAAGGGAAAAAAAAAAAAACAAAAAAGAAAACTTACTAAAAGGATGCATATTATATAAAAAAATTTACTTTAAAAACACAATAAACAAAATAAATAATCCAAATGATTCAGTATAGCCACAAATGGTAAATAAAGTAACACTGATATTTCATAAGATGTATTTATCGGTGTGATATGTATCTTTGCGGTTAACTCCATGCAGTTTATGTAACTAATCTAAAATTTAAATTAAAAATCCTTTTGAATTCAAAAAAAAAAAAAAAAGCCCCAATGAAAGGAGCCACTAAGTAAAACAAGACACATTTTACCAGATGAAACTTAATATTTTTGTCAATAAAATCATTTTTGTATTATAAGTTACAAATTTTATGAAAAGAAAAAAAAAACAACAGAACAAAACCAAATGTTTCAAACAAAGAACAATAAAGAGTTTATGTGTATAGAAACACAAGGAGAGAAAATAATAAAATTTACAATAACCATACGCCCACGTTTATATGTAATGTACCTCCTAAAATAAGTTAAACAATTATTTCTATAAAAAGGCAACACATTAATTACATTTAGCTTTTAAACATCAAAGATATAAGGAAAAAAATATTTTTTTTGTAAAAATTGAACACAATATATTTTATATTTTATTTCAAAACAACAAAATAAAAAGGAAAATATCTATGATAGCTTCTATTTAAAGATGAATTTTATCCGAACCATTTAAAAATATTATTGCCCGTTGTTATCGACCTTGTTTTAATTTATTTAATTATTTTTACTTTAAAAATAAATAAAAGGTTACAAAATAAGTGTGAGGGATTTCTTTTTTCTTTTTTATTTAACTATTTTAAGTTTTCCGGAATTTCAAATCACCTGGCCAGGCACCAATAAAATGAATCCCGTATGTTTGTAAAGACCCTTCGGTAATACGAGAACTCTTTCGTACATTTGCCATCTACTTTCAAAAATCATGTCATCTGAGATCTTAGGATGCTATATTCGTTTCACGATGATTTTTTTTTCATTGTTTTCCATATTAATTAATACTCTGTAAAGCCAGAATTGGATTCCAATGCGAGCTTTTTTTTTACGATAATTTATAAAAGACCATTACAAATAAATGCTAGTCATGTTGTTCTATGTCATGAATATGCACGCGTTCTTCATATTCTCGGATTTGTATTACTAAATAACTTGTTTGGCATCGCGATGTGCCGATATGCCGATGTTTTATTTATTCATTACATTTAAATAATTGAATATTCAAATATACAGGTCGATTTAAAAAATTTCCGATTTTTTATATAAAGTCCATCTCAACTGTATTAAATAAATTTTTTACGAAATAGATTATCTCTATTAAAATACTTTACTACAAATATCATAATGTTCGTCGTCTTCATATATCTTGGATGTTCCTCGTTCTAATATGATTATAAAACTTTAACTCGCAATGTGTCAAAGTTATATAATTTTTATCAAGGATCAAGCCATTTTCTTTTCATTAAATTTTAGGTCAAGAAACGTTACGATCTTATGGCAAGATTCTTGGTGGGGTTATTAATTCAAGCTGTGCCTTTATCTCTTTTATGACTTATTTTGGTTTGTATTAAGTGTATTCGTTTTAACTCAAAAAAGAAGAAAAAAAGGTTTCTCTTGTTGATCTTGAAGCATAAAAAAAAGTAAACCTGCATTTAAATATGTTGAGTTAATGCATGCTTATGAACCCTTTGTTAATCCTTAAGCAGGTGGTGTTCTGCATTAAATCAAATTAATATTTAATATATACGAATCGTAATGATACTTTCGGTAACATCATTGAAGAATAACAAAAATAAACTTACTTTACTAATGAACCTTATAAACCATAATCCCATATGTATAAAGTTATATAAACTTAATTAAATTGTAAACTAATATACAGTGGCGCTCAAAAGTATTGCATCATCTGAATACAAATTTTAAAATAATATATTATCTTGTGATTAAAAGGTGCAGCTTACTATTAGACTCATCATAACGAGTCTATTCAATGACATAAAAATCGTTGCGTAATAATGTGATAAAAAAAATTTAAATACTTGATTTTGATCATTTATGCGATCCTTTTCTTTTGATCGATTTTTTATTATAATTTTTATGTAAATAAAAAAAATAAAAAATTAATCCAATTGCATTAAAACTTTGGTAAATAATTATCTACCATTTCGTGAGTTGCCATAGTATCAACCAACTTTTTGCATACATCTGACCCCAAATTTTTTGAATTGCATCCCACAATTGATCCTGTGTTCTAACAGGTATTTCAAGCCGTCTTAGACAATGGTCCATTTCATTCCAAAGGTGTTCTATTGGGTTTAAGCCAGGGAACTGTGCTGGCCAATCAAGAAATATAACCCTATTATTCTCAAACCATTGCTTAGTAAGATTTGCAGTGTGTTTAGGATAGCAGTGTTATACACAGATATTGTCCCAGTGATTTTGGCAGACACAGGATGTCCAAAAGTCCATGTCTAGGACTGTGTCTGCAGGATAATTGGGACATAGACCAATATTAGATATCTTTTAGCCAGAATTAATAAGAGATGTGACCAGCATTAATACGAACAAAAAGTTCCAAACATAAAAAATCTCAGACATGAACACAGGCAGTTTGGTCATTATCTGTGTCTATGTCCTATGATAATACTGCTCAATGGTTCCTAAAAGGTCATCCTTCAAATTTGACAATATAAATCATCATACATATGTTCATAAATTCAGCATATATTACCAATCCCACAAAAATAAAGCATTTTCACGCCATAATATTACCCCACTTAAATTTGACTATTAGTTTAATAATAATAATCACATAATGATTTATTTGGGTTTTTCAATAATATTCTCTACTATCTGTCCATAAATCATGAATATTAACTCATCTGACCAGATAACTTTATTCTAATCTATGATTTATATTTTTTAGCAAATTATATACATGTAATTTTATGTTTTTTTCAAAGGTATAACTTTTTACGTTTAACACTTGCACTTATTCCATTTTTATGTAAGATTCTCTTGATTATATATTCACTAACTTCAATTTATTCTTCTGTTTTTAGTTTTTTAGATTGCAATAGTATTAGTACAGTTAGCAATTGTAATTAATCTTAAAACTTTCATTCATATTGGCCAGTTAAGAGTCATAAATATTTATCCAAATTTAGGCTGATCTTTAAAATTAACAATTTTATTTTTATATTACTTGATTCTTATTACAGTTGATTGAAAAATATTTCTTTGATTATTATATAATAGAAGGAATAATCTTTTTAAATAAGATACAAATCCTAGCCTTTTTTTCAATAGATAAATAATCATAGATAATTATAAAATTACAAAGGATAGAAGTAATATAAGGCATCTTTTTTATATATAATAAATAGTTGTTTTAAAACACAAAAAAGAATTACAAATAAATAATAATGTTTATTTTTTAGATCAATCAAAATAATTGTATTGTCATTTTTGTGAAATTCATAACAAAAAAAAATATTTTTTTATCTCTAAAAAAGAGACAAAGTAGATTAATAAATTATAAAATATAACAAATTTATTATTAAAGTTTATATATAATATTACACTATTTTAATTATAAGATATTCATTAGTCAAAATCATTTCTTTTAGTACTAATATTTTTCAGTTAATATTTTGCTGATTTGGTTATATGATTTGGCAAAAATTTAGTTTAAATTACAAAAATTGATAATCATTTGTTACATTGTACATAATTTAGCATTATTTTAGTACTAATACCTTTTAGTAAATATTCAGCCAATTTGGTCATGTGATTCAATAAAAATTCAGTTTAAATTACAAAAATTGATAGCCATTTATTATATTATGCATAATTTTATACTAATACCTTTCAGTTAACATTCAGCTGATTTGATCATGTGATTCAGCAAAAATTTAGCTCAAGTTTAAAATTCAGTATAAAAATTATAACAAATTTACTGTTGTTTATTATACTATACATAATTTAGCATTTTTTCGATACTAAAACCTTTTAGAAAATATTCAGATAATTCAATACAGTAAAATTTTAATTATACTTTAAAATATGACATAAAAATTATAATAAATTGACTGTCATTTGTTATATTGTATATAATTTAACATTATATCAGTCTGGTTTTAGTTTATTATAAAAAATTTATATTAAAAAATAAAAGTAAATGAATATGAAATTTACAATTTATCAGATTTATAGCTATACAGTCACATCTTAATATAATGAAGTTAGCATCTGGGCTGATCAGCCTTTCATTATAAGAAAATTTGTTATTACTATAATGAATTATTCAGTAAAATACAACGAATTATTCAGTATAATAAATGATTATTGAAAAAGGAAAATACAAATATAATTTTACTATAATATAATTAAAGTTAATTTTATAATATCATTTTATAGAATAACCTCTTTGTAGTTAAAGTCAAAGTGATTTTGAAGCAATTTTGGTAATGCAAAAATTGGAATTAATCTTAAATAAACAATTTATAATGATCAATATAAATTTATTTTTAAAAGTTTTGAGATCTCTTCATTAAACAAAAGAAAAAAAGTAAGAAAATTTATTAATGATGGTTCAAAATACAATTAATTAATATTATTTATTTATACAAAAAAAAACAAAAATTAAAAATTAAAAAAAACATAAAAAAAACCAATAAAAAAAATAATACCACAAAATAAAACTTCATTCCCGGTAAAAAAAAGAAATTAAAAAAAATAAAATCCCCATGATAAAAATAAAAATAATAAAAATTAAAACCTTGATAAAAAATAAAAAAATTAAACCTTCTACTCCCCAACTATTGGTTTGCTGACTCTCCTTCGATAATACCTCGTAACTAAAAAATGTAAAAGATACTTAATATAAATCTAAAAATTCCTAAAATTTTATTAAGAACTATCAATTAAACATTTTTAATAATTATCTGGCCTATCTTAAAACCTAGTTCAGAATAGATCATAAAATTGTTCCATTATATGATCATCTTTCCCCTTTTCTCGCACCATTACGCTAATCACAAAAGTCCTAAAGGATACATATTAATTACTTATTAAGTTATATTTATTAACAAATTATTATTTATTTATTTACTTATCTCATAATTCCTTACCAAATTTCTCTACTTCTGCTCGCATTGGCGAAAAGAATAATTGCCATTATATTATCGATTTATTTTTCTCACGATACTTTGCCAAAATCTCAATTTATTTTCACGATAAAAATAATGATATTCATGATTGTGTCTCCTCCTTTCTTCAACCAAGTAATCAGTCTCTGCATCTTTCCAATCAATTCTTGCAACAGCCTTTTTATGATGATTTTGCAAAATATTAAAAATATTAAAATATTATGTTGATTAATTTAAATTAATAATTATGTTTTTAAAAGTTTCAAAAATGAAAAATTAAATGATGGTAAAATACTTCCTTTTAAAAATAAATTTTATTATCATTGAATTGAAATTCTAATTTAATATCTCATGAAAAAATTTCTTTATTATTGAATTGAAATTCTAATTTGATATTTTGTGAAAAATCTCTTTATTATTAAATTGAAATTCTGATTTGATATCTTGAATAATATAATAAACTCACAATCGAAATGCTTAAACTCTTTGTGTTCAAAATTCTGATTCAGATTTCAAAAATAATTCAACTGTTATATTATTTATAAAATTAGATCAACACAAATATAACTTAAGCGAATTTTTTAATATGATATATCATACAATTTGAGACAATAATAATTTCATTCCTGGATGATAAATATAAATTATTATTAAAAAATGACGCTACAATTTGGTAAAAAAACAATAGGAATTTCAACATAAATTCAATAGAAATTTATTACAAATTGGTTAAAAATTATAAAATATGATATGAATTTTTTAACACAATTTCAACACAATTTCAATACTATCGTAAGGGGTGTTATTTAGTCAATACATTAATTTGTATTCCCATAATACCATTTTATTATATTATTACGTTTATTACATAAAAAAATACCTGCAAATTAATAACGTATTTGCGTTAAAAAACAATTATAAAATAAAAAAATAGTTCTAAATTATTATTAACATTGTTATGTTAAAAAAATTACTATTATTATTCAATTATAGTAATAAACTTATTGAAATTGGTTTGTTTCGCTGAAATAAACTGTTTTTTCAAAGCTTCTTTTTTAAGCTTTTTAATAAGCTTTAATTCTTCATTATTCACATTGAAAATTTCCTCAAATTGTTCTAAATATAAAATTACTTTATCATAAGCTTCAATAGCTTTATTATGAGTAATAATTAGTAAAGGATCCTCTTCTTTTTCATTTTGTTGTTCTTGTTCATTAGGTAAAACTGCTTTTATAATTTTTTCGTCAGATATCATTTCTCCTATGGTCTCAGACTTATCAAATCGAACAAATTCTTCGGCAGTTAAAGGATCATCAAAAAAGTTTATCAATTAAAACTTGAACTTCTTCCAATTCCTTTAGACGTTTAAATTCAAGTTATATATCAGTAGAGGTTTCATCTTCATTATTATTGTTGTCGTCATTGGGCTTTCAACCAACAATTTTGAATTATCTCTTGTATTACATTATTCTATGCTTGGGAAACATATTTCACACACTTTTTAATATTAATTTTCACAAGTTCGATATAATAATCATTGAAATAGTCAAAAGGTTTGACCTGATTTTATAGATAGAGATTTTGATATTGTATCTAAATTTGAATTAAAGTATAAATAAAGTATAAAATATAGGAAAATTTAAATCAAATATATTTCTCACCTTAAAACTATTAATAATACCTTGATCACAAGGTCGAAGATGCGCTATAGTGTTTGGGAAAGGTGTTTGATAGTGATATTTATTAATTGTATGGTTTTGTATAAAGCTATATATTGAGGCATTATCAACGAAGAGAAGAATATTTTGATTTTGCCTTATCATTCAGTTATTAAGTTTCTTAATATATTCATTCCAAATTGATACTTGCATCCAACTTTTTTTATTTCAGTAATATTCAACTAAAAGGGTTTTCTTATCAATATTTTTCAGGACCCAAGGATTTTTATACTTGTATATGAAAAGAGGAGCCAACTTTTCATTTTCGGTTGCATTACAGGTAAGTAGGATAGTTATATGATCCTTTGATTGTTTAATTTCAGATATTTGGCCATTTAATATTGTGTAACTGGGTTTCATCTTCCAAAATAAACCCGTTTTATCACAATTAAAAATGTGGTTTGAGTCATAATTCTTAAGAACACTACGAATTTTATTATGTATTGCATTGAAATCATCAAGTGACCCATTTGCAGCTTCACCATGTATATTATATTGCCGTAAGTTATGCTATTTCTTGAAATTATCTATCCATCTATTGGAACCTTTAAATTTATTTTCATCAAACAAAAAAGCAAACCCTAAAGCCTTTATTAAAAGAATACTATTTGTTATAATGAGTTCAACTTGAAGCACATTTTCTACCCAAAGAGTTAAAGCTTTCTCAATAAAAGGAAAGGTTGTTTTTTTCATGTTTCAATCCAGCTTTATATGATTCAGGATCTACAGCAAGCCAATGATCTTTTTCTTTTAAAATATCACTAACCATACACTCACTATCTTCATATTCATTTGCTAGATCTTTTTGTTTTAGTAATGGGAATGAAGATTTTTTAAACAAATATCTTTTTTTTGTGCAGCAGTAAGAGACTTTCATTTTTTTTAAAAAAATTCATTACTAGAACTTACTTTTGGCATTATTATGTTAAAAAAATATGAAAAAAATTGTGAAGCATACGAAACAAAGAAACATTTATAAAAAAAATTGCAAAACATTACAAGAAGCACTTTTATTAACTTTATTAAAGTACAAAAAATTACAAAATTTCATGATCTTTTCTATTAAATTAATCTTTGTAAATCTTCGTTGTATTAAAAAAATCTTTGTTATAAATAAATGCGTTATACAAAGAAGCATTTATATAATGTATATTCATATACTTAAATTTGTTAAACATAATACAAATTTTATAAATTTTATTTTAATAAATTCAGTATAGTAAGGTTTTTTCTAGATATAGGATTAGGCGATTCTAACTTAGTGGTAAATCGCTAAGCCCTATTATAAGTTACACTGTGATAGACCCTAGTTCAGTCTCTAGCTAAAGCAGATCATAACAAATTAAGTTTGCAGGATTTACCAGTTTGATTCTGGGAATAAATATCATAGGATGCGTACATATTATGTATGTTAAAGATCATGAATTTGTAGAATATAGTGATCCTGAGATATCTATATGATGTGATGGTAGCTACTACTAAAAGGTATAAGTTCATTTCATCTAGATCTATATCATCCTATTTCATTACTATCACATAGATGGAACCACGCATTCATCTACCCCATACCGAAGCCAAAACCTTGGGAATATGATCTAAATAATACCCGTCCTATCACTCTTCTGGAATGCCCGCGCAAAGCTCTAATCAAACTATTAAATAGACGTTTGTCAACAATTATTGTTCAACATAATGTTCTTAAGGGACTCAATTTTGCGGGACTCCCTTTC